>QNTS01002256.1:126858-137888 GCA_003317085.1 Hucho hucho | reverse complement strand
ATTTTTTTGCTAAGAGTATTATTATATTATTGATCGATTGACTATGATTTTTAAAATCACCCAGTAGTGCTATCTGCTGAGTTAGCTCCAGGTAAACGGTACAATTCCTCAGCCGTTCCTGAACCTGTGACCAAAAACAAGCTACATATGGACAATACCGAAACAAATGATCTAATGATTCTGTCTCTTTGCAGCAAAATCTGCAGAGCTGGGATGGTTGTATCCCCCATATATATAATATTCTATTGGTTGCAATAATTTTTTATAGTAATTTAAATTGAAAAACTGTAAGTTTAAATAACCTCTAATAATTGAATGTGAATGACAAGATTTATTTGAATTCAGGACAATTCCAGACACATATTAAAAAAAAATCTGCCATCCCCTGTAAAATGACCTGCTCTCTTCCCTTCTCCTATCTCCCTCTTCTCCGATTCTGTACTGCATCCAATCTTTTTATCCTGACCTACGCCCCCCTCTTGTCCTTTGTGTGTGACTCTATGCTCCTGGTTAGGGGATTCTGATCCGGCTGGATTACTGTAGGACAGCCATATTTAAAAAGTCGGATCCGGACCCAGAACAGGGTCAATACGGACCACGGGTCCAGACTATAAAAACAAAATTTTTATATTTATTTATTATGAATTCAGTCGGAATTCAACTCCTGGTATCATATGAACACACATAAAACGCAGAAAATGTGTAGAATTGCCAGAAAAGGGCTTTAAAACTGCTACATTTTGCCTTCCTTCCATGGCAACAGTGTAGAATTGCAGGAAATGAGTTTAAAAACTGCCTATTTGTTCTCTGACAACAAGATGGATGTGAACAGTTCGGGTTTGAAAGGGTTGCGCAGGTGGGGGTTTGTCACTACGCCGATAAATAACAATATCCATCTGGACCTTTGCCACCGAGGAAATGTCTCTGACCAGAACTTTTCAAATAGTAGTTGAGTACCCCTGCTGTAGGCAGTAAATCTCTGCCTCTGTAGCCCTGTACTGACAGGTGACAGCTTTCCATTGGCCAGAACAACGTGAGTTGTGTGTCGTGTGTGTGTGGTGTGTGATGAGAAAACGTAATCTTTAGTTTAGTAGGGTAACAGTGTCTTGCATCATGCCAATGTGCTAAATGCTATATGGTCAGATCACACACAAGGTTGTTCCCGCTGTCACGACTTCCGCCAAAGTCGGTCCCTCTTCTTGCTCGGGCGGTGTTCGGCGGTCGACGTCACCGGTTTTCTGACCATCATCGCTCCCCGTAGTTGTTTAGGTTTTGTCTATTGTCGCACCTGTTGTTAATTCTCCCATTCACGCACCTGTATATATTCCTTCCTTCCCTTCTTCCCTTTGTGCGTGATTGCTTGATGTTATCATTTGTTCGTTGGTTTACGTCCCCAGTTCTTTCTCTGTGGGATATTGTATTTTGGTTCCGTTATTGTGCCGGTTCGCTTGTTGCGCCCGGTTTTTTATAATTAGTCGTGTGAGTACTTATAATCGCCAGAGTGTTATTGTTTTGGACTGGTGACTCTATTAAAGTATTCCTCACACGGGAAATTACTTCCTGCGCCTGATTCCTTTTTCATACGGAACCACAACCGTAACACCCGCTCAACCAGAATAGTAACATGCAAAGCACACACGTGCAAGGGTTGGAACCGGTTCAGAGAACAGAACCGAAAACGATTAAATTTTTCAAGGAACAGAACCAGAACCAAGAAGAAAAGTGACCTATACTGTTCTGGAACAAAACCGTTATTTTAAAAGCATTATTTTACGTTCTGGACATTTTTTTCCCAGTCCCACAAAAAAACTAAACAAAGCACCTACAGCTACAGACATTACAAGCGTGATTCAGAACTTATGGAGAGAGATTTTTAATTAGAGAACAATGGATTAACTTTTTCAATGCTAATTAAGGATATTATAGTTATCACATTTCACAATTAATTTATTAACTACAAAAAGGTAAGACATGTTTTTATTTTCATTCTGGTGCCACTGCACACACAAGCTTGTTAGCTAGCTCTGTTCTAGCTCTTGAAAACTCTAGGCGGCATTATGTGTAATGTAATGGAACAGAGAATCATGATCAAGGGCTATCTCTGGTCCAATGTTAGTTTAACCAACTCTCTGAAGTTCAAAGTTCTTTCATGTCACCCCCAAAGCCAATTCCTCGTTTGGCCGCCTTTCCTTCCAGTTCTCTGCTGCCAATGACTGGAACGAACTACAAAAATCGTTGAAACTGGAGACACTTATCTCCCTCACTAGTTTTAAGCACCAGCTGTCAGAGCAGCTCACAGATCACTGCACCTGTACATAGCCCAACCAACTACCTCATCCCCTACCATAGTCATTTATTTATCTTGCTCCTTTGCACCCCAGTATTTTTACTTTGCACATTCATCTACTGCACATTTACCATTCCAGTGTTAAATTGCTATACTGTAGTTACTTTGCCACCATGGCCTATTTATTGCCTTATGTTCCTTATCCTACCTCATTTGCACACATTGTATATAGATTTGTTTTTTTTCCTACTGTATTATTGACTGTATGTTTGTTTTACTCCATGTGTAACTCTGTGTTGTTGTATGTGTCGAACTGCTTTGTTTTATCTTGGCCAGGTCGCAGTTGTAAATGAGAACTTGTTCTCAACTTGCCTACCTGGTTAAATAAAGGTGAAATAAAAAAATAAAAATAAAAAATAGAAGCTGCTCCTCCGTAGGTATAATTCTGTGTTCTGTGGGCCTAATTCAAATAATGCATGTCATAACAACAAGATGCCCACTTGTCTGCCCAATACATGTGCATTGCTTGCCCACACCATAGCAAGCTGCTCTATCCATTGGTGAAGTAATTTAATGTTGAGCTAAATGTAAAAATAGTATATATTTCAAAGGTTTAAAAAGGAACAGAAAGGAACGATATAAATCGTAACTTTTTTTTTTTTTCTAACCGGTTCAGAACTTTATTTTGCTGGTCGGAACAGTGGAACGAAACTAAAAAATTAATGGTTCTGTTCAGAATTAAACGATTGGAAAATAATTTTGGTTCCAACCCCTGCACACGTGTAAATCAAAATCAGAGTAACACATTTGTTCTGAACCTCAGCCCATCCCATGATCCCCCTGCCTGTCTTCCAGGAACCCAATTCCAGGTAGAGAGTCAGCACCTTAAAGGAAAACTCCACCAAAAAACGGTATTTTGGTATTTGTTTCATTTGTCCATTGTTGATATAGTCCTAAAATGTTTTGCATGTCAGCAATCAGTTGTGACAAGTTAGGGGTGATACAGAAGATAGCCCTATTTGGTAAAAGACCAAGTCCATATTATGGCAAGAACCGCTCAAATAAGCAAAGACAAATGACAGTCCCTCATTACTTTAAGACGTGAAGGTCAGTCAATCCGGAAAATTTCTTCAAGTACAGTCGCAAAAACCATCAAGCGCTATGATGAAAATGGCTCTCATGAGGACTGCCACAGGAAAGGAAGACCCACTGCTGCAGAGGATAAGTTCATTAGAGTTACCAGCCTCAGAAATTTCAGCCCAAATAAATGCTTCAGAGTTCAAGTAACAGACACATCTCAACCACAACTGTTCACAGGAGACTGCGTGAATCAGGCCTTCATGGCTGAATTGCAAAGAGACTTCCTTGGGCCAAGAAACACGAGCAATGGACATTAGACCGGTGGAAATCTGTCTTTTCGTCTAATGAGTCCAAATTTGAGATTTTGGTTCCAACCGCTGTGTCTTTGTGAGACGCAGAGTAGGTGAACGGATGATCTCCGCATGTGTGGTTCCCACCGTGAAGCAAGTGTGATGGTGTGGGGGTGCTTTGCTGGTGACACTTAGTGGGTTGGCGCTTAGTGGGACTATCATTTGTTTTTAAACAGGACAATGACCCAACACACCTCCAGGCTGTGTAAGGGCTAGTTGACCAAGAAGGAGAGTCATGGAGTGCTGCGTCATGACCTGGCCTCCACAATCACCCGACCTCAACCTAATTGAGATGGTTTGGGATGAGTTCGAAGGAAAAGCAGTGAAGGAAAAGCAGCCAACAAGTGCTCAGCATATGTGGGAACTCCTTCAATACTGTTGGAAAAGCATTCCTCCTGAAGCTAGTCATCAAGGCAAACTTTGAAGAATCTAAATTATAAAATATATTTGTATTTGTTTAACACTGTTTTGGTTGCTACATGATTCCATATGTGTTATTTCATAGTTTTGATGTCTTCACTATTATTCTACATTGTAGAAAATTGTAAAAATAAAGAAAAACCCTTGAATGAGTAGGTGTGTCCAAACTTTTGACTGGTACTGTATAACTAAACAAAATATATCACTTGGCTGTATTTCTATATTTTGAAAGTTATATATCTTGAAAACTTGATTGCTGACATGAAAAACATTTTGAGACTATATCAACAATGGACTAATGAAACCAATGTGGAATATTGCCTTTAACTGATAGGCTAGTGGAAGGTCAATGCCACAGCCAGCTAGCAGGGATGTCACCAGGACCTGGCTTTCAAGGGCTTTAGCTTTAGCCCCGAATGATTTTGGGTCATCCCAGAATATTTAGCGCTGCTGGGATGGTGTAAAACAAAATTATCAGCTGAATATGCCGCTTAGTTCATAGAGCTGTGGTTACTTGAAACTCCTAAAGTCATCAACACTTTATGATCAGCGGTATTGTGCTGCTGTTGCGCAGCGGAGCGATGCGTCGCCACTTCTCAGTATGGTGCTGAGTCTCACACAATCAGTTAATGATTCATTCGTTCTCTAGATAACAAAGCGAATATAGTAGCATATATGATGTTAGAATACTGTTAGAACAAAAACACCAAGTCATTTCTTATGACATTTTAGGATGATTGTGCTGAAATGTTAAAAAAAAATCAAAAGCGCGCAATAGGCTAAATATGCTTTGATTGAAACAAAATACAGGTGGCTCTGTTTAACTCCATCTGCTCTAAAATGTAATTAAACATTAGCTAGGCTACTTAAATCATTTAACAAGATCGAAATGCATATTTCCAAATGGATTGGGATCAAATGGTTGTCATGCAGGTGGTTGGCACGCAAATGACTAGCATGCAGATGCAGATCCAGTAAAACGTGAATAATATTGAATCACGTTTGACAATGATGATGGCCTAATTTATAATAAGGTAGGCCAAATTTATAATAAGGTAGGCCAAATTTATAATAAGGTACGCCTAATTTTTGGTTTTAGAATGAAAAAAATAGAACATTTTCTTTGAGCCACTAGGCCTATGTGTAGGCATATGCAATCGTGCAATTTGGATGGGGCACTGTATGTAGGCCTATATTCTAAAATGATATTATACAAACGTGTTGGTCTACATGTTGGTAGTCTACCAACTTCAAATTAGAAAATATTATCCAACAATAATTTTTTTAATTGTGTTCCGGCAAAATATATCACTACACCACTGGTTTGCCTATAATAAATGTAACACCAAGGCGCTGCTTCGAGCCAAGCATGGTACCTTGCCTTTTTGTTTTCATTGAATCTCAGTTTGGATATTAGATTACAATTAGGCTGGGTAATGTTACCTAAATTGGGTAAACATGACAAAATACGTGATTAGATCGAAACACTTGTTCATTGACTTAATGGAAATATTCTACAGGCTACTGGCTGATATATTACTTTAAATATTATTGTAGCTTTAGGCCTAACTAGGCAATAACCTCGTATGGGATTACTGACTACAATCCATTGAATTAATAATAAGAAGTGTTGATTATATGGCCTTGGGGAGAGCACAGTACATGGAAGGGGTGCTGGAAGGGCCTACATGTTGTTGAGTTGTAACTGTCGATGTGGCTGTCAATGAACAGTAGGCAGTAGCTAAAAGGCCTTTCGCAATATAAATACAAAGATGAGTGAGTGCTGGAAGGGCTGCAGATAAATTTAAACACAGTTGCCAAATTATATAATTAGCCTACTGTTGTCTGTACAGAAATTAATTAAATCATTGAAAATACTACACCAGATAGCATAATTTAGCCACATAGGATCAGTAGCTTCTTTAAAAAAAAATCGTTGTCGATTGTTTTTTGTCACATCAGGAGCACATAGGCCAAGGCTACAGTCGGAAACTCCGCTGATTGTTGAGTTGTAGCTGTCGATGTGGCTGTCAATGAACAGTAGGCAGTAGCTAAAAGGCCTTTCGCAATATAAATACAAAGATGAGTGAGTGCCACTGGAAAGTTGGTGGGCTATAATTCCACTCATAGCGAATCCACTATGAGTTGAGCCCTGCATGTTATGAACCTCCGGTGATGCCCCTGCCAGCCAGCACACACACACATAGAATATGCATTACACACACATGGATACCGGTACACACTAGTTGCCCATGTTAATTACTGTGTTATTACACCACCATGGCTTGTCCTTGCTTTTCCTCAATAGAATACTTATTTACAATGTCATGCTAGTACTTGGCACATGGTGAATGAGTTTGTATACTGTTAGAAAAAATGGTTCCAATGGTTTTAAGCTGTCCCCATAGGTGAACCGGTTTTAGTTCCAGGTATAACCATTTTGGGTGTCATGTATAACCCAAAAAGGGTTCTACCATGAACCAACAAGTGTTATTTAAAGGGTTCTCCTATTGGGACAGTCGAATAACCCTTTTATAGATATCATATTTTTTTCTAAGTGTATAGGCAGAGAGAAATCTGATAAGAAACAGATCAAAGTTCTTAAGTTGAACATTAGTTTTTCTAGTTGATTTGATCTTCACTAGGGAATATGCAAGATCCCAATACGACCAAATGGCACTCCGAGTGAGCAACAGCCTATTTCCATTGGTAGGTGATATTACCTTCAGTGCGCACTTCTCCCCGGTCTTCTTATTTGTGCATTCCAGAACCTTCCCATTGATCCCTAACCCAAGGACCTGACTAGATATCTTATAATCGTCTGTCACCGCGTTATGCTTTATCTCCAATTTGGGGAACACGGCCAAGGGGAAGTGCGTAGAATCCGTGTCCTGTGCCGTACGCACTGCGCTGTCAGTGGGGGCTGGCTGGGTTGGAGGTTCTGATGGGAAGTCTAGTTCTGGCTCAGCTTTCTTCAGTTCCGAAGGTTTCTCCTTACCAATACCATTCTGTAGCATGGTCCCACAGACGCTGTGTCTCTGTGAGTGGTCACCCAGGATGAAAAAAACGTTCGCAAGTGAAATGGCGCTTGTTCGTAATTTACGCCAAGTAGAAATGACTCCCAGACACGGCAAAGGGCGCGCATTCGGTAGTCACTTTCTGTTAGCCAGTTCCTGTGTGCCTTGGGATGTTTAAAACGATAGTCTCACTATTAAAAAAGTTTGATACTAAAAGTTTTCTAGAATTGAAAAATGAAATGGAAAAATATTGATATTCTTCAACCAATTATTCAATTCAAGTAAAAGTCAATAATCCTGTATATCCACGCTGTAACGTTTTTTCACAAAAACATGTCCACATCTGAGTAGGCCATAGTAGAATGACTTCGGTGAAACTGTCCTCGTCACTTTCCAACGTCCTTTCGTTACATTCACATGGTCTACTGACTGAGGAGCTTGCGTAAGCATTACCCTCTACTCAAGTCAAATTTCTCTAGCGGCTGTCTTTTAAAGGAGCAGTACAGTTGACAAATAACTAGTAGTCAGCGTAGGATTGAGTTGAATGGAATCAAATAAAAAAAATTCTCATGAAGACTAACAACAAGTAGACTAGTTTCTATGCAGTACATTCTATACTCAGATGTCAGATTACTGTATATGTTAGATTACGTGTTTAAAATGACTGCCAGTGTTAGCTAAGCAGGTGATGCCTGCTTCAGTTTTCAAGGATATCCATCCCTCTATATACACTACATGACCAAAAGTATGTGGACACACATTCAAATTAGTGGATTCGGCTATTTCAGCCACACCCATTGCTGGAAGGTGTATAAATCAAGCACACAGCCATGCAATTTCCATATACAAACATTGGCAGTAGAATTTCTGCCCTGCTAGAGCTGCCCCGGTCAACTGCAAGTGCTGTTATTGTGAAGTGGAAATGTCTAGGAGCAACAACGGCTCAGCAGGAAAGTGGTAGGCCACACAAGCTAATCTGGAGGTGAAAGAAACGCATACCTGTTAAAGCGAGTTGCTGGCTAGCAGAGTAGAAGACTTGAAAAAGAAAAGGAGAGCCGCACACTCTATAGGAGCTCAGATGCAATAATTTAATAACCTAATATCCAACATTTCGACAGACAAGCTGTCTTCATCAGCTCACAAGCTCACAGAACGGGACCGCCGAGTGCTGAAGCACCTAGCATGTAAACATTGTCTGTCCTCGGTTGCAACACTCACTACCGAGTTCCAAACTGCCTCTGGAAGCAACGACAGCACAAGAACTGTTCGTCTGTAGCTTCAGGAAATGGGTTTCCCTGGCCAACCAGCCGCACACAAGCCTAAGAGCACCATGCGCAATGCCAAGCATGGGCGTGAGTGACGTATCATGCTTCACCATCTGGCAGTCCAACGGATGAATCTGGGTTTGGCGGATGCCAGGAGAACGCTACCTGCCTGAATGCATAGTGCCAACTGTAAAGTTTGGTGGAGTAGGAATAATGGTCTGGGGCTGTTTTTCATGGTTGGGGCTAGGCCCACAGTTCCAGTGAAGGGAAATCTTAATGCTACACCATACAATGACATTCTAGACCACAGGACCCTAAGACCTGCAATTTGACATGTTTCGGGCTTCGACCCCTGGTATCATATAAACACACACAAGACATGGAATGCATAGAATTGAAGGAAATGAGCTTTAAAACAGCAAAAAATATCTCTGCCAACAAGAGGGGTGTGAACAGTTTGGGGTCGCATGGGTTGGGAGCTGGGGGTTTGTTACTACGTCGATAAATTACATCATCCATCCGGACCTTTGCCACCTCGTAAATTTGTGTGACCGGACCTTCTCAAATAATACTTCAGTACCCCTGTTCTAGATGATTCTGTGCTTCCAACTTTGTGGCAACAGTTTGGGGAAGGCCCTTTCCGGTTTCAGCATGACAAAGCCCCCGTGCACAAAGTGAGGTCCATACAGAAGTAGTTGTTGAGATCGGTGTGGAAGAACTAGACTGGCCTGCACAGAGCCCTGACCTCAAACCCATCGAACACCTTTGGGATGAATTGGAACTCCGACTGCGAGCCAGGTTTAAGCGTCCAACATCACTGCCCGACCTCACTAATGCTCTTGTGGCTGAATGGAAGATAGTCCCCGCAGCAATGTTCCAACATTTAGTGGAAAGCCTTTCCAGAAGAATGGAGGCTGTTATAGCAGCAAAGGGGGGACCAACTCTATATTAATGCCCATGATTTTGGAACGAGATGTTTGACAAGCAGGTGTCCACCTATTTTGGTCATGTAGTGTATGTGTTCCTGTGAGTACCTTGGCCTGCCACATGTCAGGTACTTTTTTGATGAACCTGTTGGCCATAAGTGCCAGTTCTGATGACCTCACCACTAAGCACTTTAGAGCCTTCACTATATAACTGAGGCTCTGGGACACGACCGCTAACAACTGGTTATGCTTGAGAGAGAGAAGGGTGGGTGGGTGAGAATTAGAGAGAGATACTAAGGAGAATGGTGAATATGGGGCAGCAGGTAGCCTAGCGGTTAGAACTTTGACCCAGTAACCGAAAGGTTGCTCGTTTGAATACCCGAGCCGAAAAGCTACAATTTGTTCCAGTGTGACCTTGAGCAAGGCACTTAACCCAATTTGTTCCAGGGGTGCCGTACTACTATGGCTGACCCTGTAAAACCAGACATTTCACTACACCTATCATGAGAAAAAAAAATACAGTGAGGGAAAAAAGTATTTGATCCCCTGCTGATTTTGTACGTTTGCCCACTGACAAAGAAATGATCAGTCTATAATTTTAATGGTATGTTTAGTTGAACAGGGAGAGACAGAATAACAACAAAAAAATCCAGAAAAACGGATGTGAAAAATGTTATACATTGATTTGCATTTTAATGAGGGAAATACGTATTTGACCCCTCTGCAAAACATGACTTAGTACTTGGTGGCAAAACCCTTGTTGGCAATCACAGAGGTCAGACGTTTCTTGCAGTTGGCCACCAGGTTAGCACACATCTCAGGAGGGATTTTTTCCCACTCCTCTTTGCAGATCTTCTCCAAGTCATTAAGGTTTCGAGGCTGACGTTTGGCAACTCGAACCTTCAGCTCCCTCCACAGATTTTCTATGGGATTAAGGTCTGGAGACTGGCTAGGCCACTCCAGGACCTTAATGTGCTTCTTCTTGAGCCACTCCTTTGTTGCCTTGGCTGTGTGTTTTGGGTCATTGTCATGCTGGAATACCCATCCACGACCCATTTTCAATGCCCTGGCTGAGGGAAGGAGGTTCTCACCCAAGATTTGACGGTACATGGCCCCGTCCATCGTCCCTTTGATGCGGTGAAGTTGTCCTGTCCCCTTAGCAGAAAACACCCACAAAGCATAATGTTTCCACCTCCATGTTTGACGGTGGGCATGGTGTTCTTGGGGTCATAGGCAGCATTCCTCCTCCTCCAAACACGGCGAGTTGAGTTGATGCCAAAGAGCTGAGATTAGGAGCACACTCTTAAAGGGAGTGCTCCTAATCTCAGTTTGTTACCTGTATAAAAGACACATGTCCACAGAAGCAATCAATCAATCAGATTCCAAACTCTCCACCATGGCCAAGACCAAAGAGCTCTCCAAGGATGTCAGGGACAAGATTGTAGACCTACACAAGGCTGGAATGGGCTACAAGACCATCGCCAAGCAGCTTGGTGAGAAGGTGACAACAGTTGGTGCGATTATTCGCAAATGGAAGAAACCCAAAAGAACTGTCAATCTCCCTCGGCCTGGGGCTCCATGCAAGATCTCACCTCGTGGAGTTGCAATGATCATGAGAACGGTGAGGAATCAGCCCAGAACTACACGGGAGGATCTTGTCAATGATCTCAAGGCAGCTGGGACCA
>QNTS01002256.1:83155-120489 GCA_003317085.1 Hucho hucho | reverse complement strand
TGTCACGTCCTGGCCAAAGATAGCCCGTTTTGGCTGCTCATTTGTGTTGTTGGTCAGGACGTGATCAGGGGTGTGTTTTGTTTCTATGTTGGTTTGGTTTGGGTTCCCAATTAGAGGCAGCTGTTAGTCGTTGTCTCTAATTGGGAATCCTATTTAGGTTGTTTAGTCCCCCACCTGTGTGTGGGATATTGTTTATGTTCAGTGTGTTAGTTGCTGTTGTGCGCTACACGTTGAGTTACGATCGTTGTGTTCTTCCTTTTTGTTTCGGTGAGTTCAACTAATAAAATATGTTTTACTCAACCCGGCACGCTGCGCCTTGGTCCGTCTTTGAAGATCGTGACATCGATCCTGACTAGTCTCCCAGTCCCTGTCACTGAACAACATCCCCACAGCATGATGCATGACGCTTGGCATTCAGGCCAAAGAGTTCAATCTTGCTTTCATCAGACCACAGAATCTTGTTTCTCATGGTCTAAGAAACTTTAGGTGCCAAACTATTTTATATTTTCTGAAGAATGATCTGGCACACTGTTCATTACAACAAACACAACCTGTAGGTTACCATCATTTATATTTGTGACATCCCTCTGCAAACAACCGTTTCAAATTAAGAGCTATTCTCAAAGCACCGACCTGGTGGTATCTTGTCAGTGGTGGCCAGCAGAGCTTTGGCAGGTGTGGGTTTGCGATCAGTTAATCCTTTCTCATACCTTAGGGCAAGCCAGTCTTGAGGAGTGTGACAGTCCAACTCCTCATTGTCAAACAGCTGGGGGTAAAAACCAAGAAATAAGGGTGAGTCAAAAAAGGACCACATTGTAAGTGTTTTATTAGAGGAAGATGTACGTTTTAACTATGATTATATTTGAGGATCTCATCTCCAGAGGCAGGTAGTTCGACTCAGGTGGGAGTGGTTTCTCTGGTGTTGAGGCATCAGGAGATTGGAGTCTACACCTTGCTCTGTCAGAAGCTGGGTAATGTCCAGATGCAGGCACTCCTGTCTGCGCCAGAGAGGAAAAACAACACATTTCAGATCGTTAACTACATGCATACTATGTGTGTGTGTATTTAGCTGTGACCCTCACAGATTTCCACACCTGGACAGACAACTCAGGTTTCTGCTGGTGCTGGGTACATGTTTGTGTAAAGGACATCACGCTGCTTTGCTTAACGAGTACCACTTCCTCCCGTTTCGGCCCGTACCTAGCTTGAACTTGGGACCTCTGCCTTGCTAGCACACTTGACCGGCCTCCTGAAGTTTCACACATCCATGTGCTACACTTGTCCCTCTTAACCAGGTTGTGCAGGTCAGACAGAGTCCAGAAGGTGGCTACTGAGCAACAGAATACAGATAAATAAATTGTTATTGACAGAATATACCAATACATATTTACACATACACAAATGTAAAGTAGCTGATGTATTTCAGTGTTATGTTCATTATCCAACAGAGGCCCTGGGTAACAGTCTCCCAATTAAGAGTGTTGGACTCATTGCACACGGTGCACAGCTCTAGATGCTGTGTTCACAACAACTGGGAACTCGGAAATCTCCAACTTTAACGACAGGTCTGATTTATAATGGGGAAACATGGTCATGGCTAGAAGGGTAATCCAGTTTTTGTCAAATTAACGTCAGATTAGACTTTTCGTAGCAGGTTAGGAGAACCCTATGCAGCAGGTTAGGAGAATTAGGTCAAGGTTAGGAAAAAAGTTAAGGTTAAAATGCTAAACATTTGAACTTTTGACGTGAATTTGACAAAAGCTTCTATCATGACCGGAAACAAGCGTATGTATGAAGAAAGAAGTGCTATCTGGTTAGTAGAGACCCTACTGAGTATTCCCAACCCACTTTAGCTGAGACAGGTACAAAGGTTTTCTACAAGCCAATATGTATCTAATGTACAGCAGTTTAGGCTTCTCAGAGGAAGGGGAGGACCATCCTCAGTGAATTTCATACAAATAAAAATTGTGAAACATTAAAAAAGTTATCCTTTTTAGATAGAACTATACTAAATATATTCACGTTACCAAATAATTTATTAAAACACAGTTTTGCAATGAAGGTCTACAGTATCTTCAACAGCACCCTGTAGGGTAGCACCATGTTGTAGCCGGTGGACAGCTAGTTTCCGTCCTCCTCTGGGTACATTGACTTCAATACAAAACCTAGGAGGCTCATGGTTCTCACCCCCTTCCATAGACTTACCCAGTAATTAAGACAACGTCCAGAGGACGTCTTCCAACCTTTTAGAGCTCTTGCAGCATGAACTGACATGTTGTCCACTCAATCAAAGGATCAGACAATTCATCTAGTACTGAAGGCACAAGGTACAGCTAGCTAGCACTGCAGTGCATACAATGTGGTGAGTAGTTGACTCATTAGAGAGAGAGAAATAGTTGAACAGTTTTGAACATATGTATTTAGGAGAAGCAAGAAAGAGAAAGACAGCTAGCTATATTTCATTGTATTTTATTTTCACTTTCATTTTCACTTAGCTAGCAAATGCAGCTAGCTAGTTTAGCCTACTCAAACAGAGAGGGGTGCTAGGTTAGCTAGCTGGATATGGCTGTCCAACACTGGAACTCTTCCAAGTCAAGGTAAGCTTTAGGTTTTAATTAATGTGTTGCAACCACGGTTCGCCGGGGCTAACTGCTAAACTGCTTGCTGACTGTACACTGTACTTCATGACTGTAGCGTTAGTTCTAGTAGCTATGTTGACTATGATGTTAGCTAATATGGTGACAACGATGTAGGCTGTGTGTAGCGGTTAACGGTTATGATATGAAGGTTTGGCTTGGAACGTTTTTTTTTGCCTGGTCACAGACAACTGATGTGTTGTGCACTGAAGTCCACAAACGAAGGGAAAAGGTAAGAGGAGGAGAGCGCGTAGAAGCATGAAGGAATTGTACAACGATCAAAATTATCATGCTGTTTCTATGTGGCTGCTATGAAAGTGAACTGTGTTTGCGTGTGATCAGGGGGGTATTCATTTCGTCGATTCTGTTGAAAAACGTTTCTTAAACGGAAGCAAACAGAACGAACAAAACAATTAATTAGTCCAATCAGTCCAATGCTGAATTAGTCCAATCTAGTTTGTTGGTGATGTGGACATCAAGGAACTTGAAGCTTTCAACCTGCTCCACTACAGCCCAGTCAATGAGAATGGGGGCGTGCTCGGTCCTCCTTTTCCTGTAGTCCACAATCATCTCCTTAGTCTTGGTTACGTTGAGGGATAGGTTGTTATTCTGGCACCACCCGGCCAGGTCTCTGACCTCCTCCCTACAGGCTGTCTCGTCGTTGTCTGTGATCAGGCCTACCACTGTTGTGTCGTCTGCAAACTTAATGATGGTGTTGGAGTCGTGCCTGGCCATGCAGTCGTGAGTGAACAGGGAGTACAGGAGGGGACTGAGCATGCACCCCTGAGGGGCTCCATGTGTCGCTACCTACCCTCACCACCTGGGGGCAGCCCGTCAGGAAGTCCAGGATCCAGTTGCAGAGGGAGGTGTTTAGTCCCAGGATCCTTAGCTTAGTGATGAGCTTTGAGGGTACTATGGTGTTGAACGCTGAGCTGTAGTCAGTGAATAGCATTCTCACATAAGTGTTAATTTTTTCCAGGTGGGAAAGGGCAGTGTGGAGTGCAATAGAGATTGCATCATCTGTGGATCTGTTTGGGCGGTATGCAAATTGGAGTGGGTCTAGGGTTTCTGGGATAATGGTGTTGATGTGAGTCATTACCAGCCTTTCAAAGCACTTCATGGCTACGGACGTGAGTGCTACGGGTCTGTAGTCATTTAGGCAGGTAACCTTAGTGTTCTTGGGCACAGGGACTATGGTGGTCTGCTTGAAACATGTTGGTATTACAGACTCAATCAGGGACGTTTAAAACGTCAGTGAAGACAACTGCCAGTTAGTCAGCACAT
Source organism: Hucho hucho (assembly GCA_003317085.1). Taxonomy (NCBI): domain Eukaryota; kingdom Metazoa; phylum Chordata; class Actinopteri; order Salmoniformes; family Salmonidae; genus Hucho; species Hucho hucho. Next base: position 116,569 of record QNTS01002256.1, on the reverse strand, counting down.
GCCCGGAGCACACGTCCTGGTAAAACGTTTTTTCTCTACAGCCCAATATTCTCTACAGCCCAATATTCTCAACATACCAGTGTCAACATTACATTTTTTCATTATTGGTCTTTCATAAATTACTCAATGGATTTTCTTGTTGGCACAATAAAAGTGGTTATTGATTAAAAGTCATTATCATTTGAATGAGTTATCCAGATTTCAATGTTTTGAAATGTGGCCTTTTATTTTGAAGGTTTACTCATTACCATACAACTGTAACGTCATCGTTTTTGCTGCAGGCTACTAAATTGATGTCGTTAGCTAATGTTGTTGGCTGGCGAAACAATTTAGGCTACATGATGAATAAGTACTGATAGAGTTTGACACTTGTTAAATGTCTGTACATTTTCAGGAACATTACATCAAGGGGATACCATGAGTTTTAAGATATAAAACTTGCAACTTGTTGTTGACTTCAAATCTCCTTTTCTTTTTCAAGTGTTCTACTCCGCTAGCCAGCACCTCGCCTAAACAGGTGTGAGTTTTTTTCGCCACCAGGTTAACTTCAAATTCACCTTCAACTTCCTTCCCTATGTAGTGAAATATCTGTTTCTAAGTGCGCTACTGGAGGACGCGGCAACAGTTGCGTTCTCCTATCAAACAGCTGGGGGTGCCAGAGCCCGTGTGATGATGATGATGATGATGATGATGATTTACTGCAGGAGTGAGTAGCCTACAGCATAGCTAAGTGCACATTTACATTGGAAGAAATTAACACAAGTGAAAAGGGGATGCCTCGTCAGCTGTACAACCGAATGCATTTAACCCCAGAGGTGCGGGAGGCTGCAGTAATCGACATCCATGTCATCGGTCGAAAGAACACAGTGGCATTTCTTTGTTATATTTAAGGAGATGAGAGAGAACTAAATGCTAATTTAGGACAAGATTATTTACTACTCTCTGAGAGTTTTGTTGGCCTAATACAGGGCTCTAGACAGACCATTCTATGTCAGCCTTTACTGTTTAGTGCTACCAAATGTACAGTACCAGTCAAAAGTTTGGACACACCTACTCATTCCAGGGTTTTTCTTTATTTTTACTATTTTCTACATTGTAGAATAATAGCGAAGACATCAAAACTATGAAGTAACACATATGGAATCATGTAGTAACCGAAAAAAGTGTTGAACAAATCAAAATATGTTTTATATTTGAGATTCTTCAAAGTAGCCACCCTTTGCCTTGATGACAGCTTTGCACACTCAAGGCATTCTCTCAACCAGCTTCATGATGTGGTCTCCTGGAATGCATTTCAATTAACAGGTGTACCTTGTTAAAAGTTAATTTGTGGAATTTCTTTCCTTAATGCGTTTGAGCCAATCAGATGTGTTGTGACAACATAGGGGTGGTATCCAGAAGACCAAGTTCATATTATGGCAAGAACATCTCAAATAAAAAAAGTCCATCATTACTTTAAGACATGAAGGTCAGTCAATCCGGGAAAGTTAAAGAACGCAACAGGAAAGGAAGACCCAGAGTTACCTCTGCTGCAGAGGATAAGTTCATTAGAGTTACCAGCTTTAGAAATTGCAGCCCAAATAAATGCTTCACAGAGTTCAAGTAACAGACACATCTCAACTGTTCAGAGGAGACTGCGCCCCAGTGCGTACGGCCCAGTACATCACTGGGGCCAAGCTTCCTGACATCCAGGACCTATATAATAGGCGGTGTCAGAGAAAGGCCCAAAAAATTGTCAAGACTCCAGTCACCCAAGTCAAAGACTGTTCTCTTTGCACCCGCAAAGCAAGCGGTACCGGAGCACCAAGTCTAGGACCAAAAGGCTCCTTAACAGCTTCTACCACCAAGCCATATGACTGCTGAACAATTAATCAAATGGCCACCCGGACTATTTACATTGACACCCCACTCCCTCCATTTGTTTTTACACTGCTGCTACGCTCTGTCTATCTATGCATAGTCACTTTAACCATACCTACATGTGCAAATTACCTCAACTAACCTGTACCCCCGCACATTAACTCGGTACCGGTACCCCCTGTATGTATATAGCCTCGTTAATGTTATTTTATTGTGTTACTTTTCATAATTATTTACTTAGTTTATTTAGTAAATATTTTCTTAACTCTTTCTTGAACTGCATTGTTGGTTAAAAGGGCTTGTAAGTAAGCATTTCACGGTAAGGTCTACACCTGTTGTATTAGGCCCATGTGACAAATACAATTTGATTTGATATAATGACAATCATCATATTTTTACTTCTGACAACATTGACTCTTCTACAACGTGTCTATTAAATGATCTCTGTGAATGATCTCAATGAGGGAATAACCCACATCTGATGACTTTATCAGAGCCCTCAGCTGTTTGATGCTGACAACCTTTCATTAGCAGATGCCGATCATGTTGAGGAGATCAGTGAGAAGGATTATCCAGAGGGATCCAAAGAAAACCATATTAGCCCTAGAGTCTCTGATGGGGTGGTGGTCCTCAAACATGGCTGCCTGCCAGGGTTGGCGGGCGGCCCTGTGGTCAAAGCTGAAGCTAGAATCCACCACTGTGTCGGCTTTTTCTGACAGATGTGTGGTTGGGAGCACTCGGTGTGTGGAGCTGATTAAAGTCTAACAAGCTTGTCATGGCTTTGATCCACCCAGCGGCCTTTCTCCCAGTCCCTCTCTCCCTGCAGTCCAGCGCCGCAGCAGCCATCCCCATATTAACCAGCTGGCTTACCATCAACCACGATGCCCCCTTCTCTTGCATCTTTCGCCCAGGCTCTCTCCTCGGCTTCCACCCGCTCTGCTTTATTCCGCCTCTCTCCTGCTTTTACAGCACTGGGCTGTAGTGGGGGTCAATCCTGCATGAATGTGACTCCCATTTTACAGTAATGAGAGCAGCATGTTCTGCTGCTAACTTTAGCTCCTCCTGATGACCAGATGTTGGCTGGTGTGATCAAACACTGCCGACTCCCCCCTCAGCAGTGTCACATTGTTGGGGGAACCATAAGAACGGAGTGGTCTCAGTCACACACATACACACACCTTCTTTTCCTTATAAAACCTACATACCAACTACAACTGTGGACACACCCTTGTTTGTGTAGATGCACATTATACTAGCATGCATGTGTGTGTAGCAGGACATTAACAAAATGAGGCACGTGTTTTTGAGTTTCCCAATTCTAAGTTTCATTCCACTTGTAATCTTATAACATAGTATGCATGTTGTTTTAAATTCAGACCTAAATGATTCTGTTTGTATTTCCAGTCAAGGGAACATTGTGGATAGTTTGTAGGCACCATTTGCATATAAAACCCTTTCATACATACAGATTGATGCAGAGGTGTTCTTTAGTACTAATCATAGAGATCCCTTATCTTGGGGGGGGGGGGGGGGGGGGGGGGTACTGATGGGAATAAGTGTGAGCATACCACACCTGGACACACTTTAGAAAATGGTCACACTAAGGATTTTACGACAACTTAACTATTGCAACACATCATTCTCAAAGTATTTCTCGTCTTTATGAGGCGTGCACTCACAACAACAACAACACCAAATGCACTACCTGAATGTCGTATATGCTACGTAATAGTTTAAATTGATACAAATGTCACATTAACACTGCAGTGTTTTATGGCTGTGGGTTTTAAGAAAGACTGTCCTATGGAGTGTTGGTACTGACGACGGGCAGGTTGGTGAGGGGGTGTGAAATGTGACCTCCGTGCCTCCTGGGGGCATGAAGTGGTTGCCTTGGGTTGGGGCAGGTCACAGGTGGACGATTGGCATGCTCGTAACCAGAGCATTTAATGGGTGGCAACGGGGCTTCTTCCAAACCTTGCATCTCCCAGACCTTGCACCTAGTTCCAAAACAGCTGCGTCTGGTTTCGCCTCTTCATTTGCCCCATTTCTCAATGTGACTTTTAGGGGGAACCAAAGTCACGTTAAAGCTCAAAGATCAGAAGCATTCAGCGGAGGGGGCTGAAGATACTGACCGGTTTTCTGAGTCACTGGCTTGCTCGTGCTCCCGCTCTCCAATGCCGCCTCTAGGGCGCATCACGTCATGCCATGCTTTTTTCGCTATACTCAACTTGAGTGGGTTGAGCCACTGACGTGATCTACCTGTCCGGTTTTGCACCCCCTTGGGCTTGTGCCGTGGCGGAGATCTTTGTGGGCTACACTCTGCTTTGTCTCAGTAAGTTAGTGGTATATTGATTTCCCTTTGCTGGTGTGGGGGTTACACTTTGGCGAAGTTGGTCGGGTTATATCCTGCCTGGTTGGCCCTGTCCAACTTGGGAGTAACTTTGGATGGGGCCACAGTGTCCTCCAACCCCCCCCCCCGTCTCAGTCCGCAGTATCTATGCTGCAATACCCTATGTGCCGAGGGGCTAAGTTGTCTGTCGTATTAGGTTACTGTGTGATCTCAAATTCTCCTGTCCTATGTGGTGTCCTGTGTGATCTTACGTATGCTACCTATAATTCTCCTTACTCACACTCCCCTGTTCCACAGGGGCCCTAGTCTGCCCCTCTCTCTTCCTCTCTATGACACCCCTCCCAGAGGATCTGAGCCCTAGGACCATGCCTCAGGACTACCTGGCCTAATGACTCCTGGCTGTCTCTGTCTCTAGTCCACCCGGACGTGCTGCCAATCCAGTTCTGCTGTTCTGCCTGCAGCTATGGAACTACCTTGTCCCAGACCTGCTGTTTCGTCTCTCTCTCTCTCTCTCTCTCTCTCTCTCACTCACTCACTCACTCACTCACTCACTCACTCACTCACTCACTCACTCACTTGTTGTCTTGACCTCTGAATGCTCTGCTATGAAAAGCCAACTGATATTTACTCCTGAGGTGTTGAACTGTGTACCCTGATGGTCATCTTTGAACGTTTTGAAGATTGATCTGGCCTAAATGGCCATGTACTCTAATAATCTCCACCCTGCACAGCCAGAAGAGGACTGGCCACCCCTCAGAGCCTGGTTCCTCTCTAGGTTTCTTCCTAGGTTCCTACCTTTCTAGAGAGTTTTTCCTAGCCACTGTGCTTCTGCATTGTTTGGGATTGTAGGATTTGGGGATTTTAGGCTGGGTATCTGTATAGCACTTTGAGACAGCTGCTGATGTAAGAAGGGCTTTATGAAATGCATTTGATTGATTGAAAGCCGTCACTGATCCAAAGTGCTGAGTACTGAGTGCACTTTGTGTGTGTGTGTGTATTTGTATGCGTGTGTGTGTCTTAACTGTGGACATGCTAGATTTATTGATATGCACTCCAGTCTCTCTGTCCTATCTGACCTCTAACCCAGCGCTCATGATGCTGGGAGACCTTGTGCCACTGTAGTCCACTACCCTTTATATGACATATCATTAATGGACCAGACCATGCATAATCATTAATATCCTGGATATCCTGTAGTCATTGCAACAAAAACTCCTTGCTCTGAGTAGCCAGGATAAGAGAGTGTATCTAAATAGGTGTGTGTGTGTGTACAAATGTGTGCGTAAGTCAATGTGTGCACTGTAGGCATAGTGTTTGTTAGCATGTGTGGGCAGAAAAAGTAAATCATGCTCAATTAGGCTCAGAATATGTTTGTGTTTGGAAACATGGTTATGTGTGTGTGAGAGTCAGTGCATGTACTATGTAGTAGGCATGTACACTGAACAAAAAATATAAACTCAGCGTGCAACAATTTCAAAGATTTTACTGAGTTCCAGGAAATCAGTCAATTGAAATAAATTCATTAGGCCCTAAGCTATGGATTTCACATGACTGGGAATACAGATATGCATCTGTTGGTCACAGATAACTTGAAAAAAAAGTAGGGGCGTGGATCAGAAAACCGGTCAGTATCTGGTGTGCCCATCATTTGCCTCATGCAGCGCGACACATCTCCTTCACATAGAGTTGATCAGGCTGTTGATTGTGGCCTGTGGAATGTCCCACTCCTCTTCAATGGCTGTGCAAAGTTGCTGGATATTGGCGGGAACTGTAACATGCTGTAGTACACGTCGATCCAGCGCATCCCAAACATGCTCAATGGTTGACGTCTGGTGAGAATACAGGCCATGGAAGAACTGGGCCATTTTCAGCTTCCAGGAATTGTGTACAGATCCATGCGACATGGGGCATGCATTATCATGCAAAACATGAGGTGATGGCGGCGGATGAATGGCACAACAATGAACCTCAGGATCTCGTCACGGTATCTCTGTGCTTTCAAGTTGCCATTGATAAAATGCAATTGCGTTCAATATTCCGTAGCTTATGCCTTCCCATACCATAAGCCCACCACCATCATGGGGCGCTCACACGACGCCATACACGCTGTCTGCCATCTGTCCGGTACAGTTGAAACCGGGATTCATCCATGAAGAGCACACTTCTCCAGCGTGCCAGTAGCCATCGAAGATGAGTATTTGCCCACTGAAGTTGGTTATGACGGCGAACTGCAGTCCAGTCAAGTCCCTGGTGAGGACAACCAGCACACAGAAGAGCTTCCCTAAAACGGTTTCTGACAGTTTGTGCAGGAATTCTTCCGTTGTGCAAACCCACCTTTTCATCAGCTGTCCGGGTGACTGGCCTCATAAGATCCTGCAGGTGAAGAAGCCAGATGTGGAGGTCCTGGGCTGGCGTGTTTACATGTGGTCAGTGGTTGAGAGGCTGGTTGGACGTACTGCCAAATTACCTAAAATGACGTTGGAAGCGGCTTATGGTAGAGAAATTAACAATCAATTCTCTGGCAAAAGCTCTGGTGGACATTCCTGCAGTCAGCATGCCAATTGCACACTCCCTCAAAACTTGAGACATCTGTGGCATTGTGTTGTGTGACAAAGCTGCACATTTTGAGTGGACGTTTATTGCCCCCAGCACAAGGTGCACCTGTGTAATGATCATGCTGCTTAATCAGCTTCTTGATATGCCACACCTGTCAGGTGGATGGATTATCTTGGCAAAGGAGAAATGCTCACTAACAGGGACGTAAGTAAATAGAGAAATACGTTTCTTGTTCATATGGAACATTTATGGGATCTTGCATTTCAGCTCATGAAACATAGGACCAACACTTTACATGTTGCGTTTATATTTTTGTTCAGTATATGTTTGTTAACGTGGCTGGGAAGATCAGCAGTGCTTCAGCTGGATTCGTAAAATAAGTCTGCCAATCAACACAAACCTCTTCAATCAAAACCTCCCTTCTTAAAAATTCCAGTCATTATTTCTTCTTATGAATTAACACACACACACACACACAGAGAGTGCAGTGTTACTTTGGTAGTATGCCTAAGTGTTCCACAGGGGCCCTAGTCTGTCATCCTGTCTCATCTGGCCTCAATCAGTCACTGGCCTGACAGCTTAATATGTGTCATTCATTCTCTCAGATCAAAGAACCTCACTGCAATTTCCATCCATTACACCCCCACGTAAAGACAAACATACATGTACACACACAGATTGTTGTAACTTTTATGGGTTACAGAGTTAATGTTTACAGTTAATTCATTGAGCTGTATCTAAAGATATTTTCTTTACAGTTATTTACATATGTAATTGTATTAGAATTTGTGTGTTGGAGATTGAGAGAACTACATACATATTTTGTTGTATTGGTTAGTATTTGGATTAAGTTTTTGACTGCAAGTTCCAGAATGCCTTGCGATAGGAAGTAGAGAGAGAGATCATGCCAGTTCCAGTTATGTACAAGTGACAAGTGATTATCCTGACTTTTGCTAGCAACTTTCTTTTATTGTTTTGTAGAATCTAAAGTTGTTAAATGTAACGTGAACAAGTAGTATTACTAAAATAAGCTTTCATCTCAAATCCGACGTCCCGAGTCATTTACTTTGAAGATAGTTATTCTACACAGATAGATGCAACAGACACACATAAATGTGGACATAGATAAGCAAGCACATACTGAATTCAGATATGTGATGCAGGCACCCCCAGGGAAGAGCATTTAATTGAAATGGCATCTTCACGGAACAGAGGAACAGAGGAAGCACTTGCAAGAGGAGACAAGAGACCACTATAAAACAAACCCTACCCACTGGGCACACACTGGTCGAATTAATGTTGTTTCATTTCAATGAAATTACATTAAACCAATGTGGAATAGATGTTGAATTGACATCTGTGCCCAGTGGGTAAGAATGACCATTCCCTCTTTTATTGGACCTGAACTAGACCTTTGGAAATTAAACCAAACTTAATAAATCCACTTCAAACCAGGCCCGACTGACACTATGTTAGGTCAGATGTGCAGAGAAACCCCATCTCTTGTTGTTGGTAAAGCCCACCTCAGTGAACTACCTCCCTGCCTGCCCTGACGTCCACTGGTTCAGGGTGTAGGGTTTCACTATGGTGCAGTGTTTAAAGTATCATAAGCTAGATGATAATGAATGCACATGAACCTTAGTGACCGACCTAGGCTCTTAGTGACACCACAGATAAAACTAATATTGACAACCCAAGAAAATATTACTCTAAACCCAAAGACAATACAATATGCAGATATGCCAAAACTGCTTCTGAAATAGAAATCCCTGATCAGACTTGTAGTTGTAGGCGATGCCATGCCAACGTTAGCTAGCATAGCTCATGGCAGAAACACGTCATCAGGTACTGGGCATGTACAGGCCATCAAATGAAACCCAGCTAACAACAAATGTTCCCACAACCTTCGAGACAGTTCCCTTAAGAGTCTCATTAGGCCATTAAGTAATGTTTTCATAGGATTGTTCCCATGGTGTGCAAGGAATGATTCCAAGAGACAATTCCTTAATGTCAAATAGAACTTACCGAGAACGTGGTTACCATGTTCTCAGAACAAGATATTAATGTTTAAGACATGTTTCATGGGAACGTGGCAAAAACCTTGTCTAGTTTTCAGTGAGTTAGGAGAATATTCCATCAATGTCCCACCAAACATACACAGAACATGGCTGGAAATAATATTCATGAATATTTTTACCATACTGTGCATAGATTTTTCTTTCCCATATTTCTAGAATTTTGGCTACCAGCTTTGTGCCTTTGTGCCTTTTCAGGTTTGATGTGGTGTTTCTGGACGAAGAGATCAATGCTGCCTTTGCAGAGTTTGGATTTGACTAAAATGTTGTTCTCTTGCTCCTCGATTAACTAAAAAATGGGACCATTTCAACAATGGTTGCCATGTTCTCAGAATATAAGATATTAATGTTCTCGACACGTTTCATGAGAATGTTGCAAGAACATTCCTGTGTCCAGTTTTCTGAGAGCTAGGTGAATATTCTATCAATGTCTCACCAAACATATGCAGAACATGGTTGCCGTGTACTCAGAACATAAGATAATGTTCTAGACACGTTTCATGGGAACATTGCAAGAACATTTTATTTGTCCCCCAAAAAATGAACTACACATCACTTCTTGTTACTTTTGCCGAGCCAATCAAGGCCCTGATTGGTGAACCACTGATCCATTCATAGCTCTTTGTCAGTTGACAAGGGATGCTCACACACACCGTGCTTTCAATGTACATACTTGACACATGATTACATTATGCATGTTAACTTACAGAATAAATATTATGTCCTCTTTTGGGACATAATATTTACCGCTTGGTTCATGATACTCTGATTTTCCAGCTATGCCACCTTGTCTGTGTTAGGTATCAGTTAATCTGACTATTCTCTCATCATTGATTTGATTTACTTATCATTGATTTGATTTCAGCAATTGAAGGTCTTTCTGTATAGTTATGTAAAGTTGATGGGACATACAGTGCCTTGTGAAAGTATTCACCCCCCTTGGCGTTTTTCCTATTTTGTTGCATTACAACCTGTAATTTAAATGGATTTTTACTTGGATTTCATGTAATGGACGTACACAAAATAGTCCAAATTGGTGAAGTGAAATGAAAAAAAAAAATGAAAAGTGGTGGGTGCGCATTTATTTTCACCCCCTTTGCGATGAAGCCCCTAAATAAGATCTGGTGCAACCAATTACCTTCAGAAGTCACATAATTAGTTAAATAAAGTCCACCTGTGTGCAATCTAAGTGTCACATGATCTGTCACATTATTTCAGTATATATACACCTGTTCTGAAAGGCCCCAGAGTCTGCAACACCACTAAGAAAGCGACGCTATGAAGACCAAGGAGCTTTCCAAACAGGTCAGGTGTCACGACTCCCACTGAAGTCGGTCCCTCTCCTTGTTCAGGCGGTTTTCGGCGGTCGAAGTCACCGGTCTTCTAGCCATCGTCAATCCATTTTTCATGTTCCATTTGTTTTGTCTTTGTTTTACACACCTGGTTCCAATTCCATAATTACATGTTCATTATTTAACCCTCTGTTTTCCCCATGTTTGGTGTGCGTGATTGTTTGTTGTAGGGTTTTGGTTATGTTTATGGCTGGCATTATTTCGGCTGTTTGTTTTTTGGGGCGCATTGGATTTGTTTTCCTGTTCTCCCGTATTTTATTAAATACGTTGTTCACTCATCTCTGCTTTCCTGCGCCTGACATTTCACCAGCTACACACACCAGCCTGACATCAGGGACAAAGTTGTGGAGAAGTACAGATCAGGGTTTGATTATAAAAAAATATCCGAAACTTTGAACATCCCACGGAGCACCATTAAATTCATTATAAAAAAATACGGCACCACAACAAACCTGCCAAGAGAGGGCCGCCCACCAAAACTCACGGACCAGGCAAGGAGGGCATTAATCAGAGAGGCAACAAAGAGACCAAAGATAACCCTGAAGGAACTGCAAAGCTCCACAGCGGAGATTGGAGTATCTGTCCATAGGACCACTTTAAGTCGTACACTCCACAGAGCTGGGCTTTATGGAAGAGTGGACAGAAAAAAGCAATTTCTTAAAGAAAGCAATAAGCAAACACATTTGGTGTTCGCCAAAAGGCATGTGGGAGACTCCCCAAACATATGTAAGAAGGTACTCTGGTCAGATGAGACTAAAATTGAGCTTTATGGCCATCAAGGAAAACACTACAGTGAGGGAAAAAAGTATTTGATCCCCTGCTGATTTTGTATGTTTGCCCACTGACAAAGAAGTGATCAGTCTATAATTTTAATGGTAGGTCTATTTGTACAGTGAGAGACAGAATAACAACAAAAAAATCCAGAAAACGCATGTGAAAAATGTTATAAATTGATTTGCATTTTAATGAGGGAAATAAGTATTTGACCCCCTCTCAATCAGAAAGATTTCTGGCACCCAGGTGTCTTTTATACAGGTAACGAGCTGAGATTAGGAGCACACTCTTAAAGGGAGTGCTCCTAATCTCAGTTTGTTACCTGTATAAAAGACACCTGTCCACAGAAGCAATCAATCAATCAGATTCCAAACTCTCCACCATGGCCAAGACCAAAGAGCTCTCCAAGGATGTCAGGGACAAGATTGTAGACCTACACAAGGCTGGAATGGGCTACAAGACCATCGCCAAGCAGCTTGGTGAGAAGGTGACAACAGTTGGTGCGATTATTCGCAAATGGAAGAAACNGGATTATTTTGTAGTTATTCTGTCTCTCACTGTTCAAATAAACCTACCATTAAAATTATAGACTGATCATTTCTTTGTCAGTGGGCAAACGTACAAAATCAGCAGGGGATCAAATACTTTTTTCCCTCTCTGTATGTGTTGTACAGTAGATATGAAAAAAATGGGCACAGAGTGAACAGACAGCCATTTCCCCTCTTAACTTTATACTGAATATAGTATAGGGAAATGCAGTAACAAAGACCGACTGTTGAGTAATAGATGAATGAATGGACAAACAAGGGGGACAGACAAAACAAAGAAAGTCTTTGACAGTGCCACTGACATGACAGGTAAAGAAAACAGCAGAGGAATTGATCCTCAGAAAGAGACATATGAGGAGACAGAAAGCAAGATGGAGACTGACACCCACAACCCCAACAAATGGATGTATGACCTGCCTGCACAAACATTGATGATTATAGGGGCAGGGAGATCTCTGACCCCAGCCTCCATTAAGCCCCGTAAAAAAGAGAGAACAGCAATTAGAGGTAGGGGCATTGGCCAGGTAGCTGACCTCTGGGACCCTGCCTGGCTGGTATTTGACTAACTGAGAGACATAGGACAAAATGTATTCCAGGAACAAAAGGGACAAAAGAGCATGTACTCCATGTACCATTTCCCCGTTGACTGCTGTCAGAATGCTGGGTTTGCCAGTGAATGTTCTTTTTTGCTTTCTCTATCTTTCACATTGTAAACGACAGTTTTATTGCCTGTGGGCTGGCACCACACTAGTCACTCCTTTTTCATAGTAAATTACTGACAAGTCAATTAACATTTCAATGTGTTCTGCATTTCAAGCTTAAATGAGCAGCCAAATATAGATGGCTATACGTGCAGCTTTAAACATGGTTTATAGCTCTCCCTCCCATCCAGTTAAACTCTTTCAGCTGTCACCTCTGTGAGCTGAAATTAACCTAAATACAACACCATTCTGAGATCCAAACCATCATTGGATTTACAACAAAACTAGCAGAATTCTGAAGTAATTAATAAACAATCCACATTTGCCATGCAAAACACATCCCAAAATATGACTGGTGTCATAATGTTTGTTAACATTGCAGTAACATCATCGCAACACCATCAATTCCATTTGCAATGCATCCACTCTCCATTCTCATTCAATTACTTGATCTGAATCTTGATTCTGTTTAAGAATTGCCACCAAACTTACTCAGTACTTAAGAAAATATAAATACGGAATTTATGAGAGGATATGTCAATATCAACACTAATCATCAAATTTGCACACAAAAAACAATTAAAGATGGCACACACACACAGAGAGACACACACACACACACACACTATCTTACACTGTGAGAGAATCTGAATCTCTTTTTAGTAATCTTTTTACAACATAAGCCATTCTAATAGTCTGTCAAAAAGATGACAGTCTTTTACAATGACACAATCATCCCGATTCTACATCTGTATGTCACTAACAGTACCAGCTAACAGCTAATTCCTCATAAACAGGATTAACACAATCTCTCATAAAGACATTTTTGACACACACTGCAGCTTTGGAGAGGGAACAAAGGAGAAACAATGAGATGTTGAGGATGGAGAGAAATCAGCTTTTTGCTGCCTGGCAGGCTGCCAGACTCTATAGTGGGTATTAGAGTGGAGGAGGATGAGAATGAAGTGAGATATTATAAGTTGGGTAGATGAAAAGATATTTGAAGTAGATATTTGGGTAGATAACAATTATTTGAAATGGTGAGATATAGTTAGATGGTAACCACTGAGAAAGGTATTGGATTGGTCGGCCTATTTGGAATAAGTAAGTAGGGGGAAATGAGTTGCGTTTGAAAGCTCAAACTCATAATGAACCCACTGCACATCCACTTTGTTCACAGCTGCCACATAAAGGCTTGCGTGTCATTTTATTACTTGATTTCTCTCCAATTATGTCTGAATTACATAACTCAATGATATGTCAGATATTGAAAATCATAGAGGCCTTCATGCACAGCCATTCTGTTTAATATAAATGCCCTTATTATGCCATGTTGGTTCCAATTTGTGTTCACTGCCTGGAAATGCCATCCGTCTGGTCTGTAAACGTATGGTATCAAAGTCATTTATAGGAATCAATTCCAATTTTGTGGGTCTATTCAACAATTATATGCCCCTAACATCTACAATGAGCCATACAACTGAAGAGACATTATGTTTATTCGATTTACAGTACTGAGCATGTGTGCCACAATGCCAGGAGCTAGGAATGTATCAATAAGTTCAGCAGTGGACTGTTCATTTCCTGACATGAATGTGGTTTAAAGGGAATTGTGTATTCTTAACAAAATATAAAATTCAACATGAAACAATTTAAATAATTTTACTGAGTTAGAGAAATCAGTCAATTGAAATAAATTCATTAGACCCTAATCTATGGATTTCACATGACTGAGCAGGGGCACAATCATGGGTGGGCCTGGGAGGGCTTAGTCCCATCCACTTGGGAGTCAGGCCCACCCACTGGGGAGCCAGGCCCAGCCATTCAGAATGAGGTTTTTTTTAAAAAAAAAAAGGCTTTATTACAGACAGAAACACTCCTCAGTTTTATCAGCTGTTTGGGTGGCTGGTCTCCGACAATCCCGCAGGTGAAGAACCCGGATGTGGAGGTCCTGGGCTGACGTAGTTATACATGGTCTGCGATTGTGAGGCCGGCTGGACGTACTACCCAATTCTCTAAAACAACATTGAGGCGACTTATGGTAGAGAAATTAACATTACATTCTCTGGCAACAGCTCTGGTGGACATTCCTGCCGCAAGCATGCCAATTGCACGCTCCCTCAAAACTTACGACATCTGTGGCATTGTGTTCTGCACATTTAAGAGTGGCCTTTTATTGTCCCCAGCACACGGTGCATCTGTGTAATGATCATACTGTTTAATCAGCGTCTTGATATGCCACACCTGTCAGGTGGATGGATTATCTTGGTAAAGAAGAAATTCTCACTAACAGGGATGTAAACTATTTTTGTGCACAACATTTGAGAGAAATAAGCTTTTTGTGCATATGGAACATTTCTTGGATCTTTCATTTCAGCTCATGAAATTAACTTTACATGTTGTGTTTATATTTTTGTTCAGTATAGAAGCACTGTGGTATATCAACACTCTGAAGGCCTTGTGTTTAATATTGTGCATCACTATCTTGTATTAGAAAGGATTCTTAGGCTAATACAAAGTCAGAGAAGCATGTGGTCGAGTGGATAGAGGATATATTCAACCATGCATAAAGTCCAGATAAGTTATTGTAGTAGGCTATCAAGCCCATCCCTCAAACTTCATAGTTTTACGTTTTATTAGTTGTATATACAGGATACATATTGTACACACCGTCTAATGAAATGCTTAAGAAATAATATAATATTGAATACGAACATAAAGTAAATGGCTCAGTAGAATAGAATAAACATTTAAGCATAAGTATAATACAGAAAGGGACAACTTATTGTCCAATATATACATGTGTTTTGGGGAAGGGGTGTTTTAAAATGTGCAGTATTTAGCAATAATAATAAGAGTCTGGTAGCAGCAGTTATGATGTGTGTAGCATGAATGTATATACTGTGTGTGTGTGTGTGTGTGTGTGTGTGTGTGCGTGTGCGTGTGTGTGTGAGTGAGTGCATGTGTGCTAAGGAGCGGAGAGTCAGAGCAGGTGGTCAATCCAGTTCAAGTCTGCAGCAGTCTAATGGCTTGTACATAGAAACTGTCCCTGAGCCTATTGGTATCAGACCTCATGCTCCGTTACTGTCTGCCCGACGGTAAGGGAGTGAACGACTCGTGGCTGGGGTGTGTGGGGTCCTCTTGATGCTGCAGGCCTTCCACAGGCACTGTTTTGAGTAGATTTCCTGGATGGGTGGGAGCATTGTCCCAGTGATGTACTGGGCTGTCTTCACCACCCGCTGGAGGGCGGAGCAATCCCCATACCAGGCTGTGTTCGTCTGGTCAGGACATTCTCGATGGTGCAATGGTATTATTTGGAGAGGACCCGGGGTGGCATGCCGAATTTCTTCAGCCACCGTAGGAAGTAGAGATGTTGTTGTGCTCTTTTAACAAGAGTGGTAGTATTGTAGGTCCATGTCAAGTCCTCTGTGATGTGGACTCTGACGAACTTAAACCTGCTGACTCTCTCTACTGCAGTTCCTTTGATTTGGATCGGGGCATGTTCCCTCTTCTGCTTCCTGAAGTCAAAAATCAACTCTTTTGTTTTTCTAAAGTTGAGGAAGAGGTTGTTGTCCTGGCACCACAATGCCAGTTCACTTACCTCCTCCCTATAGGCTGACTCATCTTTCTTGGTTACCAGGCCTACAACTGTGGTGTCGTCAGAAAACTTGATGATGAAGTTGGTATTGTGCAAAGCCACAGTCGCGTGTGAACAGGGAGTACAGCAGAGGGCTGAGGACACACCCCTGGGAGGCCCCTGTGTTAAGAGTCAGTGTGGAGGAGTTGTTGTTGCCAATTCTCACAGCCTGTGGTCTGCCCCTCAGGAAATCGATCCAGTTGCTGTAATTGGTGTCAAGCTTGGATGGAACAACAGTGTTGAATGCTGAGCTTTAGTCAATGAACAGCATTCTCATATAGGTGTTCCTCTTGTCCAGATGTGTTAAGGCTGTGTGAATAGCGATGGAAATGGTATCTTCCGTGGATACGTTGGAGTGGTAGGAAAATTGGAGAAGGTCCAGTGTGCCTGGCATGCTGGCCTTGATGTGTGCCATTACCAGCCTATCGAAGCACTTCATGATGTCCGTGGTGAGAGCGACGGGGCAATAGTCATTTGGGCATGTCACGTTGTTTTTCTTGGGCACTGGGACGATTGTGGTCTCCTTGAAGCAAGTGGGGACAAACCCTTGGACGTGGGACAGGTTGAAGATATTAGAGAAGACGCCCACCAGCTTGTCAGCATATGCTCTGAGGACGGGATGCCATCTTGGCTGGCGGCTTTGTGAGTACTCACTCTTTTGAGAGTTTTCCTCACGTCATTCTCGGGGAGCGTAAGCACCTGGTCGTCCGGAGCAGCAAGAAACTTCTGGGATGGCTCTGTATTGTCTGCCTGAAAGCAAGCAAAGAATATGTTAAGCTCGTCTGGGAGGGAGGTTTTAGTGGCCTTCACAGAGCTGGATGTGCCTTTTTTGTCTGTGATAGTCTGAAGTCCTTCCCACATGCGTCGCAAGTCTGAGTTGTCAAACCCTAATGTTTTGAGGAGTATGTACCTGCTTGCCTTGTACGCTTTGAGTGCCACTGAGTAATCGGGGTTCGTTCTGCTCACATTGAATGGTGCAGCATATCATAGTGTGACAATGAGCTATCAAGCCATAAGAATTGAGTGCCCTTGGGTTATTTTCGCCAGCGGTTCAGGTTTCTTCAAACTGGGCATCAAAGAGAACTGTAATAAGGAATTACTGTGGCTGAAAAAAAACAGGAGGAAAAAGTAGATAAACTAATTTCCTTCCCTGCCATTAAGGAGGCCTTGGTTTGTGTGCTGTAAGGCTGCTAGCTGGTATGCGCTCTGCGGCTGGTTCACATTAACCATGTTCATGAGCCCTTGCAAATAAGCCTACCTCACACACTCTACTCACGCTCATTTACGGAATCCTCATGGATGAGTCTGGAATTCAGTCTGTGTGCCGCCAGGCTGAAAAAAAAGCCTATCCCATGCAGGGCAATTTTGGTCGATTTTGAAATGTTATTGCACAGCCTGGTCTCATAGACTAGACGTAACATTGTAAACATACATTTGAGACACTAATTAGTATGCTATGGTACGTTTAGTATAATTACATGAGACAAGGATACTTAAGGCAAAAGCAAAAGTAGGGTGGATGGTCAAGGTGGATGGGTGGGCGTATAACACAAACATCTAGGAATCCAAAGGTTGCGTGTTCGAATCTCATCACAGACAACTTTAGCATTTTTGCAACTAATTACAACTTTTTAGCTACTTTGCAATGACTTAGCATGTTAGCTAACCTTTCCCTAACTAACCCTAAACTTAACACTAACTAAACCCTAACCATAACCTTAACCCCTAGCCTAGATAACGTTAGCCACCTAGTTAACATTAGCCACAACAAATGGGAATTCGTAACATATCATAAGCTTTTAAAATTCTTAACATATTGTACGAATTGCAATTCGTAACATATTGTACGAATTGCAATTCATAACATCCACAAATTAATACATACAATATGAAACGTAACATATCATACTAAATGGAGGGAAACAGATTTACATTTACTGTGTTACATCAAACCCTGAATCCAGGTTGTCATGTTCTGTTGGATGAAGAGAACAGGGTCACTACATGTGTGTAAAAGGGGTTGGGTAAATTACAATTACTCTGCCAGCAGCACAAATGATGATGTCACATTCATATGGTAATGAGGAAACCTTCAAAATAAATGCAATCTGGATAACTAATTCAAAGTCATTTTAATCAATGGCCACTTTTATTGTGCCAACAATAAAAGGCAATGAGTTATTTATGAAAACAAAAAAGAAACATGGTAAAAAATTAAGACCAATAATAGAATACTATGTTTACACTGGTATGCCGAGAATATTGGGCTGCAGAGAGAAACTTTTCTACCCGTCTCAGCTAAGGTGGGGTGGGAAATACTCAGTAGGGTCTATACTAACCTAACATGTATTGTTTTGGAGGGGGACTATGTAGTACATATTCAGCAGCACTTCGTTCTCCACTCCCCCCATAGCCCCAATGCAATAAACTGTAATATATTGTACATGGGATATATATTGACTTGTAGAGAGAAAACGTTTCTACCTGTCTCACTTAAAGTGGGGTGGAAAATACTCATTAGGGTCTTTACTAACCACATATGGTTCGTTTTGGAGGAGGACTGTGTCGCAAGGCCTGCTGATGGCTTTTTACTCTGCCCCTTCCATATCTCCCAATACATTGCACTGTAATAGACTGAACATGGGATACACATTAGCTTGTAGAGAGAACTTTTCTACCTGTCTGAAATATGACTTAGTACAACTATTCATTTTTACCCTGGCTATACATTGCTTCCTTGCACTGACTGCAATTTTGAGAGCATAAACATTGAATGTGGAGGAGATCATTGGCAAAAAAATGTGCAGGTAGCATTTCATTCACAAAGAATCTATAATTTCACACATATCGCTGTTTTGAAGCAATGGTTGTGTAGTCTGTTTTCACTGCCTTTCTTTACACATGGAAAAGTGATGATTCCTAGAAAGAATTGTACAATAGGGATTTGATTCCTTTACTTTTGCTGCAAATAAGCCCTTACAGCTACATGCTTGAAGATTCCTGACACCTCTTTGTGAATGGACCTTTTCCCATTCATAAAGGGTCAGTGTAAACACTGACATACTTGGAGTTTCTCTTCTAAATTCATCAATAGCTGCTTAAGCTGTCAAAACACACTGGAGTGTGTCCTTGCTTATTTGGATTATTGGCTGCTTATCTACTTCATCCTCAGAATCATTATACTCAAGTGTTTCCTTGCTTATCAGTGGTTCTACATCTGTGTTTTGGAGTCATCTTCACAATAATTTAGTGTGTACATGTTCCTTATCGGTTAAACTACTATCTGACATGTATGCATTGGAAGGGGTGGAGAACGAAGTGCTGCTGGATGTGTACTACACAGTCCCACTCAAAAACGAACCATATTTGGTTAGTAGAGAACCTACTGAGTATGAGCCACTCCACTTTAGCCAAGACAGGTAAAAACGGTCTCTCTGCAAGACAATATGTATCCCATGTACAGTGTATTGCATTGCAGTGAATGGAGTAAGGGGTCACCAGCACTTTGTATTAAAAGCATTACCCAGCACAAGAGACCAATTTAAGTTTTGCAGACTCTATTGACTAATTCCAATAACATATATTTGTATTTGACCTACACAATAGCTTTCAACAATTTTCAACAACAACCTTTAAATAAAGGTAAATATCAGTATTTGTGTAAACTTTCAATAGAAATTGTATGAAGAATACAATATTAAAAATACAATTTAAATGATCAATTATCAAATTATCAATTTATTTTTAAAGGTTGATTGCATGCTGTGAAAAACAGTTGTACTGCACTAATGCTAAAAATATCCACAAAGTTTAGCATGTCTTTGCAGGGGACTCTTACTATGAAAAAATACAAATAAATCCTCGATCGTGCTGCCAGCATAATATCCGGCTGCTATGAGAACGGTCATGGGTAAATGCCTACCAATCTCAGGGCGTGTGTGAGCCCATTTAAACTCTCACTCAAGACAACACTTGACCGTAGGCGCCTTCGGCACAGGCTACACAAATAGCGTCCTGCATAGAGTGTAGAGGTGTAGCAATAACATGACAATGTCTTGTGCGAGGAAACATGAGCTGGTATCGTTGTTGACATGAGGACATGCCTGACTATGTCCCTAGATGAGATCTGTGCGACAAGGACCAACCGCGCACGGAACACTTCGTCATTGATTAATGCTAATTGTTAATTCTCTGAATGCGAATACAATAATTTCCCCCATCATTATTAATGACAAGATGTCAAACAAAACATTTGGATGACTCGAACTGCGGATCGATAGGATTTCAAATAACAGGGATTTGGGCAGGAATGCGCAATTTTGACGTTCTCATTGGAATGCGCTCATTTTTGGTATAAACAAAAACAATTGATGCTGAAGCGCATCTGCACTACCGGCGAGAATAATTCGACTATTTGACTGTGTGCAATTTTGTTGTTGGATTGGTGATAACTCATCCAGCCGGATTCAGAGCCTGTGAAACCACTTACAGGTCGTCTTCGATTTGAGATGCTGGCGATTAATTGCGCTTTAATTTTAGCGCTCATGCAAAGTGGGACAGGTGAGTGGCCATCATCTTGAAATGAATTTGATATGACGGGATGCAACAATAGGCTATCAGCCTACTAGCCATATTATAGGCTATATCTGGAATTCAAGATCACCTACATAGGCTATTTTGACTTATGAATAATAGCCTAATAGGCCTATGGTATTTACCCATTTTAGATTCGATTTTCCCATAATATAATGCTTATGTTTGTTACGCCTATTCCATTGTGGGATGAATTGGGCACACAGTGCCGTGCCACCAGCTGAAGGTTGCATAATCTGCCTTGTTCTCTTTACAGTTATGAATGGCACATTTTATCGATAACTGAAAGCCTATCACTCAGGCCCGATCCTTGCCGATATGCTGCCCTAAGCGAAGCGCCCAAAAATACCAGAACTGTTTTCCCTCACGCAGAAAAACGGCTGTCCACGTGCATTGGAAACTGAGGCCCCGGAATAGGCTACAATGTTGCAAGTTTGCTATAGCTACAGCTTCCGGCCTGACCCAGTTGATTGATTTGGTACAATGTTGCAATTCACTAGATTGTTAAAGTCAAGACAAATAGAAAGGAAGGCAGAGGGGCGAAGTAGAGGGATACATGCGATTGCAAGAA
Source organism: Hucho hucho (assembly GCA_003317085.1). Lineage (NCBI taxonomy): Eukaryota > Metazoa > Chordata > Actinopteri > Salmoniformes > Salmonidae > Hucho > Hucho hucho. The sequence continues at coordinate 95,552 of QNTS01002256.1, read as the reverse complement.
CCTCAATTTTCATCAGGATATTTTCTGTTTTTATTTGTCTGCTTTATATATTTTTACTTAGTTGACAATGGAAGTTATAAGCTTACTGCATTGGCCTAAGCTATCTGAGTTCCATGCGCTCATTTCTTTAGCCACCAATGGCTAAAGAGCACTGTATCAATGTATCAATGCATCTATATGCCCGAGGCTGGTGCTCTTGCATTCGTTTAATTTCAACTTGATAGATTTATCATTTTAATTCAGATTTGTATTAATAACCACGTGACAATGATTTTGAGAAACTAAACTTTATTATTGAAATGCGCATATGAAAATTCTAACTGGCACGCAGATCGGTAGAAATGGTAGGATCAATTGTAAGCTTCCCCAAACATGAAACTCACTATGTCAGCTACCCAGGTTTTCAAGCATGGCATTATCTTGTAAAATGCAGTTCATATTTTCTTCTTAGCAACCATCAGCTCAGAAATGAAAGAATAGGCCTAAACTTGAAATTGTTCATTCTCATGACAATTTAGCCCACTGTGCAAACTCTCTGACAGTAGTCTTGGGTAGCCTAATTACATTCAATAGGCTATTGTCCATTTTAGTCTGACCTGTCATGTTTTTAGGATATGGTGTGTTTGTTAACATGTTAATTCATATTCACATCGAAGCGTATTTATATTTAATAGTGCGCCATTTAGGCTATTTGATCAGAAACACGCATTATGTAGAAAGTGTCTGTTTCATGACATTGTCAGAAATCTGGTCGCCCTGTAGTCTACAGAAAAGCACAAAGCGGCTATATACTCTTTCTATTGTATAGGCTATATGATTTATGTTCGATGACTTTGACAGAGCATCTCCAACAGCACCATGGAGAGGCACGCTGGGCAAGGACAAGCTATAAATTGAGCGCACCTGAGTTTGGCAAAGTGGGCTGATTGTCATGGGGTGGCATCAGCGCTCACCTTAATAGCCCATATGTCACTTTGAGAGAAGTTTTCATTGTTTTGGGGCAAGATTATGTGAGGTGTTGTGTGGGGTTGGAGGTGTAGTTCAGAAAATGGCGCACTCATCATTCTGCTGTCACTTGATTTACTCTGATTTTATTGGGTTACCGTGGAGGATGCAACCTGAGATGCACCTGCTGCACATTGCTTCCTTTCCTGCTGGACACTCTGAGTGCTTTGACACCCTCCCATGGGAAAATAGCCTTCAATATGCAGTTAGGAGATCTCTTATTGTACATTTCTTCTGCATTAACTCTCTCCATCCACCCCATCTTCAGCCTCTAGGTGTGTAGACCATGCCTGCAGTCCTCCCATGGGCAACCTGGCTAGTGGCAGGACCCTCACATCCCTCTCAGGCTGCTGTGGGAATGGGTCCCAACACTCCCCATGCCCCACTCCCCTCCACCCCTGTCCAGTTGACCTTCACCCACCTGCCCACATGGTGGATGATCCCTTCCTGCACCCAGCCACCTGGTGGGCCTCGGGCGTGGGCACTGACCAGGAGGAGGAGGTCCGTCTGGACCTGGAGACTCGTTTCTGTCTGACCCACGTGGTACTGCTGTTCCACTCGCCCAGGCCCGCTGCCATGGCAATGGAGCGCTCGCAGGACTTTGGTCGGACGTGGGAGACGCTCAAGGTTTTTGCACAGAACTGCAGTCTTGCATTTGGTCTTCCTGATGACACCAGTCAGCCTGGCTCGCTGTGTACGTCCCGGTACTCCAGTGCCAAGCCGTGCAGCAGGGGAGAGGTAAGGGGACAGCATGTCTCATTTACTCTGTGGTGTAAGACACAATTTTAGAAGCACAGTAGACAAACAGTATACAATAGACCCTTATCTTTCTCAAAAGGTAATATTCCGGATTCTGGGCCCTGGTGGATTAGTTGACCCTTACAGTCCAGAGGGCCTTTCCCAGCTGACACTCACCAACCTCCGCCTCAGACTTCTCAAGGCCCAGATCTGCCCATTATCTGTGGCACCTTCCACCTCTTCTTCCTCCATTGGACTCTCCTACCCTCCTACGGACCTGAATCTCCCCCTCCTCACTACCCCCCAGCCCAGCTCAGAGCCCCCTGCCTCGGCTCCCTTTGCCATTTACACTTTCCTGGCTCGAGGGACCTGTCTCTGTCATGGCCATTCAGAACACTGTTTACACAGTGGCGGACAGGACAAACTGAAGGACATGGTGAGTGTGGCCTGCTCAGCCTCTGTGTGTGTGCTTTAAAAATTCTTCATTATCTAAGCTTGCCCTTTGTGTTAAATAGCCCTGTTTTATTGCAGGTGCCTGGCAGGTGTTTGTGCACTCACCACACAGCAGGAGAACACTGTGAGAGGTGTGCCCCTCTATACAATGACCGTCCCTGGAGGGCAGCCAACAGCAGCAGTGGGGAGCCACACCCGTGCCGCAGTGAGTGCCCTACTAAGATGGGTCAATGGCCAGGCAGTGTTGGGTTGCCAACTCAAATCAAGCTCATGTTCAGAGATTATAGAAATACTTCCACACTGTTTATATGTCAGTTATTACTTTTCATTCAAACATGAATAAAATCTCCTGGAAAAGTTTTGCTTGCAGGGAGGTCAAGACTCCAAGCCCAACCGGGAGTGTTGGCAAACCTACCGTTGGGTGTCATCTCATAATCTATCCTTCCAGTTTACTAACCCCTCCATCCTCTCTCCCGTCCCATCGTTGCCTCCCTGTGCTCCAGAGTGTGAGTGTTACGGCCATGCGGAGAGCTGTCACTTCTCCCAGAAGGCATGGCTGTCCTCAGGGGCCACAAGTGGGGGCGTCTGTGACGAATGCCGACACAACACAGCAGGGCGCAGGTGCCAGCGCTGTCGCCACGGTTACCACCGCCACCCGGCCATGCCCCTTGGATCCTCCCACATCTGCACACGTAAGTCGGGACAACCTATGGACAAGTGAAAGTAATATAGAATAACGTGTGAATGCTACATTTCATCTGTTGTACATGAATTGTTGTCCCACATGTCAGTGAATTCCAGTTATACGTTATGTATAACAGCACTTGAAATTGCAGGCGTGGGTGTATATTAAAACATATGTTGTCTCCCTCTAATGGTGTGGATTTGTAACAGCAGTATGTGTGGGTAGAGCGAGAAGAGACGAGGGAGAAATGTGTGTATGGTCTTGTTAAGTATTTTTCTCTCTTTTACAGGTTGTTGGTGTGACCCACTGGGCTCATTACCAGCCAGCTCTGGGGAGGAGGGCCCATGGTGCCACCCGAGGAGTGGACAGTGCCACTGCAGACCTGGTGTGGGGGGAACAGGCTGTAGCCACTGTCTCCCTGGGTACTGGGGCTTTGGGCAAGAGGGGTGCAAACCCTGTGCTTGTCCCCAAAACTGTGACCCCCACACTGGGCTCTGCCTTGACAGGTAAGACATTTTTTCTCTACCAAATCCAACATTACTTATGTGGCTTTCTTTCCTATTTCCAGTTTCATCTTACCTCCATATTCTCATTGTCACTTCAGCAGCTATGCAAATAACCAGGTTTTCAATGTCCCTATGGGGGGCAAGATTCCTGACATGGACCATGCCTTGACCAATGAGGGTGAGGCAGTGTGGTCAAAGGAACTGGCAGTCTCTGCCATGCACTACACAGGTGAATGATGATGCACACTAGCATTAGAGTTATGCACCTCACTACTTAAAGTTTGCCGCCATGGGTTTGAGGAAACATATTCATGTACTGCTGACACTGTCTGTCTATGGCTCCTTCCAGGGAAATGCAGCTGTAAGGAGAGAAAGTTGAGGAGTGTCTCAGATCTCTGTAAGACCAAACATGCCTATGGTAAAATATTTCCCAAGGTTCTCAAATACTGTACATCCTACTGTCTTATAATTTTCCCCTCACTCTGTAATGGCCTCTTGACCATTGGTCTAGTCAAGTGATATAAGCAGTGCATACAGTACTGCAGTGTATGGGGTTTTTAATTCTGGTGGGAATTTATGCTGCATTAGGTGTACATTCCATAACTCTTTGATTTAGCTGTGTGTAACTGCTTTCAGTGATGAATGTCTCCATGTGTCTGTGGCAGTGATCAAAGCCAGTGTGTTGTCTGCTCATGATAAGGGGAGCCACGCAGAGGTACAGGTCAAAGTTCGCAAGGTCCTGCGGTCAGGACAGGTGCCCCTCTCCCAGGGCACACACAGTCTCTACCCCATATCCTGGACTAGCCGGGGGTGCACCTGCCCCATCCTTAATCCAGGTAGCCCAACATATACATCAACAAACAGAACAAAGTATTGTGCTACTATATTCAGTATGTTCTAAATATTGTCCTTATTTTCCCACAAGGTTGGGAGCTACTCTGTTCACACTGATATAAGTTCTAATAAACAGGATTGAGGCTGAACCCTCTCTCTCTCTTCTTCCAGGGGTGGAGTACATGCTGGCGGGTCCAGAGGAGGCAGGGACGGGGCGGCTGCTGGTCACCATGCAGAGTGTGGTGGTTCCCTGGACCTCCCAACTGGGGGCCCACATATCAGAGGGCCTAAGGCAGGGCTGCCCCTGAACACCCTCTCCAAACCCATAACAGAGCACTCTGAATGGAAATGGACCAGGGGAAGTCACTGGTTCACTAGATCATTCAGGAAATGGACAAACTCCGTGAATAAGGCTTGACGAAGTGTCTTGACCAATAATTGCTATCGAAAATCGTGCCCATATAAGACTACAACCCTGCCATATGATGCAAAGAGGATGGACTGGATACTGGAATCTTTAGAGCCATTCTTATGAAGATGATTTAACTTGAGCCATCCCACATACAGACAGACAAACATCCCCCTGGAATCTACTAGACAAAACAAACCCTAGTATACAAGCTTTACAGACTGTGTATGTCCAAAGCCATGCCTTTTTATGCCTACTAGGTTCTCAGTACATTACAGTGCTGCTTTTGACTGCTTTTAGTGTACTGTATTTTTTTCAGTGTCCAGTTCCAATCATTTATTTTTCATGTGAAGTGTGCTAATGAAAAATGCAACAAATACACATACTTAAATATTGAGGCACATAAGGCATCCACAGGAGAGTGCATTGCGTCCAGTCTGCAGCCTTCTTGGAGTGTGGCTTGACCTGGGGAACCCTCACCATCTCATTTTCTATTGTTCTTCTTCATGTCTCTTTTGGGTGTCCTGTCTTTCTCTTCAGCGTAGTGCAATCGCAAGGTGGATGACCAGTGAGATATACCTGCTGGAGCCCGTGCTACGGGTGGGTGTTGTTATCGTGATCAGTGAGCTGAGATAAGGCGGCGCTTTACCTAGCCTATACTTATAGATGACCTGGAGCCAGTGGGTCTGGCGACGAATATGTAGCAAGGGCCAGCCGACTAGAGCATACAGGTCGCAGTGGTGGGTGGTATAAGGAGCTTTGGTAACAAATGTGTTAGGAAAATGTAGCTAATATCTTAATCTGAAAAGATACAAGGTTCAATGTATGTGGTGCAGTTTTTACCGAAGAATGAACAAGATCCCAGAGGAAGAATCACTTTCAAAGCATCATGGTCCAGTCGTATGTATGAAGCTCTAGTTTCATTTGTGTTTGAACAGTATTTAAACATATGATTAGAAATGTTTGAAAGAGGTAATGAGACAGTATTCAGTAATAACTTTAATCAGGACAGGTAAAAGGGAGTACCAGTGCATTAAGGCTTGAAATTACATGTTTCAAAAGCAGGTGAAGGAAGCACTTTCACTGTGAATGGCACCTATGACTAGAGGCCGCTGTATGTACTCAGTCTTTCGTCTGGTTAGGATCCCTTGATCTCTGGCACCCTCTTGAGTAATTGGTGTGTCTTAATTATTGAATAACTGTGCTTAAAGCATAGGACAAGCTCATTAGCCTACTTATAGGCTAGTTGATGTTATTAAAACACATAAGGTGTGTCAAAAAGACACCTTTTAACATTTTGACCAAGATTTTTTTTTGTCGGGGACGGCCCTAGTGTGTTTGTAATACAATGACATCAATACGGGATTTATGTGAAAATGTGAGATACAGTGTGTTTTAAATCTTAGGATTTGAGCCTTTGAGATATGACTCTTCTGGTTAGGGGCCACAGGTCCTGGAAGGCCAAATATGTTTGGTGCTGGCTGCTCTCATGAAGAAAACAATCTGTTCCCAACCCTCCTCCTCCCCCTCCTGAAGTTGTGGACATGTCAATTTATCTTACCATTTCTGCCGCCAGTTATTATTTTCAAAATTCACATTTTCGTGGAAAAGTTTCATTTAATTTATAATTGTCTTCGTATCTCAAAATCATTATGTGGTTCATCAAAATTCTAAAAGTAACTTCTACTGCCATTGCCAACTATGTAGACTAAAAATAGCATACAACAAGCCAACAAATAAAAACATTACATCCTGCAGGTAGAAAATGTCTTGATAAAAATAAATATCCTATAAATCACATTAGCTAGTGTTATAGATTTTATGTTTAATGACTAAATGTTTGTACATCTAAGAATATTCCATTCTGAAAATGTATGAAATAGGGTTATAAGACAAATATATCAACCTGTACAGTATAAAAGACTGTGTACACCTTTTTAAAATCAGAGCTCTCCTGAATTAAACAATTTACATTTGACCATTGTAGATTGGGCCTCTGTTTGTCTCATTTCAACCAGTATCTTACAAATACTGGGTAACAGACAGAGTTTGTTTAATTGAAGTTCAGTTTGTGAACATTGAGCACAAAATGTCTATAACAGCTAGGCATTGAATGTCTGCAAGGAACTTGAAACATTGTATCAACTTGGTCAGGCCTGAAGCTCACGCTAGCAAACTAAGAGTTTCCTGCACCAGTGAGCTCGGGACAGACACAGATGTAGACTATTTGTGCAAGCGATAAGAAGTAATCAGATAAGCCTATTTTACGACACTTCCACCGAATCAGAAAATGACATTTTCCTCTTTTCAAACCAGTGGTTATCGAAAGAGAGCTGGAAAGATTTTTCAAATAGGCTACGTTGAGGAACTATTGTCATTCTCAATGGATGTAAAAACAGACTTTGTTTACTTGCTGTCAATTTGAGATGCTCCAGTGAGTTTCAACAGTGAGTTAAGACAATGTTTCAAGTTCCTTGCAGACAGGCCATGTGTAGCCAATGTGATTTATAGGATATTTATTTTATCAACATATTTTCTACCTGCAGGCTGAAATGTTTTATTTGTTGGCTTTATGCTATTGTATGCTATTTTTAGCCTACATAGTTGGCAATGGCAATATAAGTTACTTTTAGAATTTTGATTAACCACATGATAATGATTTTGAGATACAAAGACTTTATTATAAATTAAATTAAACTGTTCCACGAAAATGAATTTTGAAAATCATAACTGGCACGCAGATCGGTAGAAATGGTAAGATAAATTGACACTCCAAATTGAAAAGGTTGCCGACCCGTGTTGTAGCCTGTTATCGGCAACTTCAGGAGCGAAGGGAAGAGGACCAAGGTAAAGACAGTTTCAAGTTGGATATTCAACAGATATTTGCGCTTTCAAACCACTTGAGCCACAGACTCCAAATAAGTGTCATTATGTTGGAAAATTTGCGCACAACATTGCACAGGTCTTATTTTCACGATTTTGACATTAATTCGCTTTCCAAAGCTAATAAACGTGGAAATGTGAGCAGCATTTTGTATTCCTAGTTGAATTAGTTAGGGAGCGTAAACAAAGTACAAACCTTTTTTACATTTGAATTTCAATAGCTCATTGGTCATGTGACTCAAACAAGGTTCAGAATGTCCACTGACTACCCTTCTATATTGCACAGCCTTAAGTTTGTCCATTTTCATCTCACATGATTTTACATGAATTTTTCAAAATGTAAAATTTCAATAGCTCCTTGGTCATGTGACCTAGTGACTTCAAACAAGGTTCAGAATGTCCACTCAGTGGGCCTACATATTGCACACCCTTTAGTTTGTCCATTTTCATCTCACAAGATTTTACATGATTTTTTCAAAATGTAAAATTTCAATAGCTCCTTGGTCATGTGACCTAGTGACTTCAATCAAGGTTCAGAATGTCCAGTCAGTAGGCCTACACATTGCACACCCTTTAGTTTGTCCATTTTCATCTCACATGATTTTACATGAATTTTTCAAAATGTAGAATTTCAATAGCTCATTGGTCATGTGACTCAAACAAGGTTCAGAATGTCCACTGACTAACCTTCTATATTGCACAGCCTTAAGTTTTGTCCATTTTCATCTCACATGATTTTACATGAATTTTTCAAAATGTAAAATTTCAATAGCTCCTTGGTCATGTGACCTAGTGACTTCAAACAAGGTTCAGAATGTCCACTCAGTGGGCCTACATACTGCACACCCTTTAGTTTGTCCATTTTCATCTCACAAGATTTTACATGATTTTTTCAAAATGTAAAATTTCAATAGCTCCTTGGTCATGTGACCTAGTGACTTCAAACAAGGTTCAGAATGTCCACTAACTACCCTTCTATATTGCACACCCTTTAGTTTGTCCATTTTCATCTCACATGATTTTAAATGATTTTTTTCAATATGTAGCTCCTTGGTCATGTGACCTAATGACTTCAAACAAGGTTCAGTATGGAATTCTGGTTAGTTATAGGCAAATGAATACACAGGCCAAATTTGTATTCTGTTTTCCTTATCACTATAATCTAGTAGTAATTTACTAGTAGAGGTAATTTCCTTTATGCCCCATTCTACACACAGCCTAAATTATAGGCACTGAACCATTTACAGAACAATAATAAAAGTAGCATATAGGATCCAACCCTATCACAGAGTGAACAAATGTAGAGCGTTTGTAAACTTTAAGAAAAAAATATGAAGTGACAGTTTCATCAGTACGTGCTTAAAGAAAGTCATATCACAAAGATCACTGATGACAGTGCCCACCAAATCTATGACAATAGAGAATGAATTGTAAGCACCAAACTGTGTTGGCCAAAATAATATCTGAAAATGTCAGTTATTGAACATAATTCTTCTATTTGATATATGCAGTTGAGGAATATTCCATTTACCGACACTACATGTAGGACAGACATAAGACATTCCCACATACAGTATTTAAAAAAAATGTATTTTTTATTTCACCTTTATTTAAGAAGGTAGGCCAGTTGAGAACAAGTTGTCATTTACACCTGCGACCTGGCCAAGATAAAGCAAAGCAGTGTGACACAAACAACAACACAGAGCTACACATGGAATAAACAAACGTACAGTCAATAACACAATAGAAAAGTCTATATACAGTGTGTGCAAATGAAGTAAGATTAGGAGGTAAGGCAATAAATAGGCCGTAGTGGCGAAATAATTAAAATTTCGCAAATAAACACGGGTGACAGATGTGCAGAAGATTAATGTGCAAGTAGAGATAGTGGGGTGCAAAGGAGCAAAAAAAAAGCTAAATATAAATTAAATAAATAACAATATGGGGATGAGGTAGTTGGATGGGCTATTTACAGATGGGCTATGTACAGATGCAATGATCTGTAAGCTGCTTTGATAGCTGATGCTTAAAGATAGTGAGGGAGATAGGAGTCTCCAGCTTCAGTGATTATTGCAATTCGTTCCAGTCATTGGCAGCAGAGAACTGGAAGGAAAGGCAGCCAAAGGAGGAATTGGCTTTGGGGGTGACCAGTGAAATATACCTGCTGGAGCGTGTGCTGCTATGGTGACCAGTGAGCTGAGATAAGGCGGGGCTTTACCTAGCAAGGACTTATAGATGACCTGGAGCCAGTGGGTTTGGCAACGAATATGAAGCGAGGGCCAGCCAACGAGAGCATACAGGTCGCAGTGGTGGGTAGTATATGGGGCTTTGGTGACGAAACGGATGGCACTGTGATAGACAGCATCCAATTTGCTGAGTAGAGTGTTGGAGGCTATTTTGTAAATGACATCGCCGAAGTCAAGGATCAGCAGGATAGTCCGTTTTACGAGGGTATGTTTGGCAGCATGAGTGAAGAAGGCTGTGTTGCGAAATAGGAAGCCAATTCTAGATTTAATTTTAATTTTGGATTGGCGATGCTTAATGTGAGTCTGGAAGGAGAGTTTACAGTCCAACCAGACACCTAGGTATTTGTAGTTGTCCACATATTCTAAGTCAGAACCGTCCAGAGTAGTGATGCTAGGTGGGCAGGCAGGTGCGAGCAGCGATCGGTTGAAGAGCATGCATTTAGTTTCACTTGCGTTTAAGAGCAGTTGGAGGCCACGGAAGGAGAGTTGTATGGCATTGAAGCTCGTCTGGAGGTTAGTTAACACAGTGTCCAAAGAAGGGCCAGAAGTATACAGAATGGTGTCGTCTGCGTAGAGGTGGATCAGAGACTCACCAGCCGCAAGAGCGACATCATTGATGTATACAGAGAAGAGAGTCGGCCCAAGAATTGAACCCTGTGGCACCCCCTTAGAGACTGCCAGAGGTCCGGACAACAGGCCCTCCGATTTGACACACTAAACTCTATCTAAGAAGTAGTTGGTGAACCAGGCGAGGCATTCATTTGAGAAACCATTTGAGTCTGCTGATAAGAATGATGTGATTGACAGAGTCGAAAGCCTTGGCCAGGTCGATGAATACGGCTGCACAGTATTGTCTTTTGTCGATGGCAATTATGATATCGTTTAGGACCTTGAGCGTGGCTGAGGTGCACCTATGACCAGCTCTGAAACCAGATTGCATAGCGGACAAGGTACGGTAGGATTCGAAATGGTCAGTGATCTGTTTGTTAACTTGACTTTCGAAGACCTTAGAAAGGCAGGGTAGGATAGATATACAGTGGGGAGAATAAGTATTTGATACACTGCCGATTTTGCAGGTTTTCCCACTTACAAAGCATGTAGAAGTCTGTAATTTTTATCATAGGTACTCTTCAACTGTGAGTGACGGAATCTAAAACAAAAATCCAGAAAATCACATTGTATGATTTTTAAGTAATTAATTTGCATTTTATTGCATGACATAAGTATTTGATACATCAGAAAAGCATCACTTAATATTTGGTACAGAAACTTTGTTTGCAATTACAGAGATCATACGTTTCCTGTAGTTCTTGACCAGGTTTGCACACACTGCAGCAGGGATTTTGGCCCACTCCTCCATAGAGACCTTCTCCAGATCCTTCAGGTTTCGGGGCTGTCGCTGGGCAATACGGACTTTCAGCTCCCTCCAAAGATTTTCTATTGGGTTCAGGCTGGAGACTGGCTTGGCCACTCCAGGACCTTGAGATGCTTCTAACGGAGCCACTCCTTAGTTGCCCTGGCTGTGTGTTTCGGGTCGTTGTCATGCTGGAAGACCCAGCCACGACCCATCTTCAGTGCTCTTACTGAGGGAAGGAGGTTGTTGGCCAAGATCTTGCGATACATGGCCCCATCCATCCTCCCCTCAATACAGTGCAGTCGTCCTGTCCCCTTTGTAGAAAAGCATCCCCAAAGAATGATGTTTCCACCTCCATGCTTGGGATGGTGTTCTTGGGGTTGTACTCATCCTTCTTCTTCCTCCAAACACGGCGAGTGGAGTTTAGACCAAAAAGCTCTATTTTTGTCTCATCAGACCACATGACCTTCTCCCATTCCTCCTCTGGATCATCCAGATGGGCATTGGCAAACTTCAGACGGGCCTGGACATGCGCTGGCTTGAGCAGGGGGACCTTGCGTGCGCTGCAGGATTTTAATCCATGACGGCATAGTGTGTTACTAATGGTTTTCTTTGAGACTGTGGTCCCAGCTCTCTTCAGGTCATTGACTAGGTCCTGCCGTGTAGTTCTGGGCTGATCCCTCACCTTCCTCATGATCATTGATGCCCCACGAGGTGAGATCTTGCATGGTGCTCCAGACCGAGGGAGATTGACCGTCATCTTGAACTTCTTCCATTTTCTAATAATTGCGCCAACAGTTGTTGCCTTCTCACCAAGCTGCTTGCCTATTGTCCTGTAGCCCATCCCAGCCTTGTGCAGGTCTACAATTTTATCCCTGATGTCCTTACACAGCTCTCTGGTCTTGGCCATTGTGGAGAGGTTGGAGTCTGTTTGATTGAGTGTGTGGACAGGTGTCTTTTATACAGGTAACGAGTTCAAACTGGTGCAGTTAATACAGGTAATGAGTGGAGAACAGGAGGGCTTCTTAAAGAAAAACTAACAGGTCTGTGAGAGCCGGAATTCTTACTGGTTGGTAGGTGATCAAATACTTATGTCATGCAATAAAATGCAAATTAATTATTTAAAAATCATACAATGTGATTTTCTGGATTTTTGTTTTAGATTCCGTCTCTCACAGTTGAAGTGTACCTATGATAAAAATTACAGACCTCTACATGCTTTGTAAGTAGGAAAACCTGCAAAATCGGCAGTGTATCAAATACTTGTTCTCCCCACTGTATATA
>QNTS01002256.1:46369-74727 GCA_003317085.1 Hucho hucho | reverse complement strand
TCCTTCCAGTTCTCTGCTGCCAATGACTGGAACGAACTACAAAAATCTCTGAAACTGGAGACACTTATCTCCCTCATTAGCTTTAAGCTCCAGCTGTCAGAGCAGTTCACAGACCCCTGCACCTGTATATAGCCCATATGTAAATAGCCCAACCAACTACCTCATCCCCTACCGTATTTATTTATTTATCTTGTTCCTTTGCACCCCAGTTTTTCTACATTGCACATTCATCTACTGCACATCTACCATTCCAGTGTTTAAATGCTGTATTGTAATTACTTTGCCACCATGGCCTATTTATTGCCTTACCTTCCTTATCCTACCTCATTTGCACTCTTTGTATATAGATTTGTTTTATTGACTGTATGTTTGTTTATTCCATGTGTAACTCTGTGTTGTTGTATGTGTCGAAATGCTTTGCTTTATCTTGGCCAGGTCGCAGTTGTAAATGAGAACTTGTTCTCAACTTGCCTACCTGGTTAAATAAAGGTGAAATAAAAAATACAATTTATTAGTGTTTCTGTCAATGACCAATACATTTCCAACAGCTCCCTCTTTCATGGAGACTATTATGCAACCCATAACCAAATCCCAGTTGGCACGCAGTTTAATTCTCTCCTTCGAGGAAATTATTGCACAGACAATGGACTTCCACTTTATTCGGATATATGGGCTATGAAGGGTGGTCATTAGATGGAAAAATATATGTAATAGTGAGGTAAAAATCAAAACACAGATTGGTGTAAAAACATCCTGCCAACAGCAACATTCAGGATGTTTGACAAAACTTCAAATGGAAAAACAGACATGTCACATGATCTTTGGGCAGCAATTTAGTACACAAGAGTAATCAAGCTTTAATCCTAGCTCTATCACTTACCATGATCTGTTAAACACAAACATGAAGTAGGGTTGGGCGGTATCCAGATTTTCATATCATACCATCCTTCTCTCATACCGGGATATACGGTATTACAGGCTTTGTACACAAGGGGGCGCAAACAACAACAACATTGGGCATCTATTAACAGAATGCTAACAAAATTAGCACACGTAACAGCAAATTTCAATGGGGGCAGCTGACTAAATCTGCTAACGGGCACCAACGAAAATAAAGGAATTGCAAAGACAGGCAATCCAGCTCAAAGTTATACATATATAGGTAGGAGCTACCAAATGTTATTTTTGGTGAGTTTGGACATTTACAAGTGAATGTGAACATGAGACATTGTGCAAATTAACAAAATTTTGATGCATGCTTGTCTGAAGGAAAAAAAGCACTGGCTCTGAAGCAGGATGTGTAGACTACACATTGTGTCTGTGTGGAGTCTGGAGTCGCTAGGGCAACAGGCCTGCCTGCTCTGAGAAGAGGGGAGAACACGGCAGAAAGCTAACACAATATGATGCCCCATCACTTTATTAATTCAACCACTTACTTAGATTAACTAGCAAGTTACATTTTTAATATACATTTTACCTTTATTTAACTAGGCAAGTCATTTAAGAACAAATTCTTATTTACAATGACGGCCTACCCCGGCCAAACCCGGAAGACGCTGGGCCAATTGTGCGCCGCCCTATGGGACTCCCAAACATGTGATAAACCTGGATTCGAACCAGGGACTTGCACTGAGATGCAGTGCCTTAGACCGCTGCGCCACTCCAGAGCCAATTTATTGCAGAATTTAAATTGAAAAAATAAATATCTTGCAGCGTTTTGTAAACACAGATGTAAAATGCTTCTTAATGTAATTTCTGCTCGGCCTCAGACTCATTTTGTGCATCAATTGCATTCTCCACTCGGATGAGAATTCACGAATGGGCATTCTATCAGCAGACAGTGCTCTGACTGATGTGTAGCTACTTTTCTCGGTGTAGCCAGCCTACTTTTCTTCGGTAAAAGATTAACTGCAATATAAACTTTAAGCAAAACATTAGGAAATGTAGCTGGCTACATTCTTTCTATGATAAACAGACACATGGTGGCCATGCATAATTTTTGCAAAAAATACCTTGCTTTTTCATTGTAAGCTCATTTACTTTGTGGCTGCCAGCCAAATACCGTTGCACTTCTTTTGTCATCTGATCACAATGAAGCCATTTTATGCCTAATGTGTTGCACTAATGTATTTTTTTCTGAAGGAAAACTATAGTGGCACATCCCTGCTAAAAAACACGACTTTCAATAGAAAATGTAACCCGTCAATACACAGCAGGACTCACTTGCTCCCGCTTTCTCCAGTTGTGCTATTTACAAACAAACAACCACGTGATTGGCTCAACTGTTTTGGGGAACTATGGTAAGCTTCATAATGTAAAATAATGTGACTTGAAATGAAGAACGGAATCTGATTTATCTCCTAAAGTATTGCACAAGTTGACTGTGGGTATTTACTTAAAACGTAGCAACAACTATTAAAATGTATTGAAAAACGTCAAAAAAATAGTTTAAATGTTCAATGCTATTGACAGTATTGAAAGAAAACATCCAGACTATTTCCAAATACCCTGGTATATGGTATACCGCCCAAGCCTAACATTAAGTCAAGTGATCACAAACTAGCCTGACCAGTAACATTGAGAGTAGGTTACACACCTCCAGTGTAGAATTAACATAGAATGGCACAACTTATTTGATTTGAAGCTTGATAATAAGCAGCTAAATTGTTTTGGATGAGAATCCTTTAACTAAAGTCCCCTTCAGCGAACAAGTCCTCCTCTACAAACAACCACTGGAAAAAAAGCATAAGTAAAAGATTTGTATTTCTTTTGTATTGTCCTCCTCTCACAGCATATTCCCTGTAGGAGACTTAACTCCTCTAATGTTCTAGGCCCCCTTTAAAAGTAATTCTCCCTCGTGATGAATGTTGAACCAAGAGAACAGGTCTGAGGCATCAGTCGACAGAGCTGATCTCCCCAGAGAGTGGTCTGTGCACGGCAGTGGTTTCAGGGAGAGACCGGGGGATGGTGGAGGGTGGGTGATTTTAGCTGGCAGGCTGGCTGTCTGTGGGTGGTGTATTGTCGGATGACGGGGCAGACTCAGGTGTTGGGGGGGACAGAGTAGAGTCACTAGATGCCACTGGTGCTGGGGACGAGTCCTCTGCGGGCGCAGGTGCAGTAGAATCCGCGGGGGTAGAGTCCTCAGCAGGCGCAGGGGTAGCACCGTCAGCCCCTCCCATGGCGACTCCCTCGTTCTCGTCCTCCTGTGGGTACAGCTCGGGGTACTTCTGCATACACTCCTGCATGCCGCGGAAGTTATCGATACACTCTGAACCCTTCACCTCCTCATTGCTGTAGTGGAAGCAGGAGAAGGCCTCCTTGAACTGTGTCCCACAGGGCCCGCTAGCCATCCCTCCCAGGCATGGACAATTCCAGTTGATCTCCCCACTAGGCAGAATCAGGCCTAGAGGAATAGGGATGTAAGAGGAAAGGCAGGGGGATACCTAGTCAGTTGCACAACTGAATGCATTCAACCAAAATGTGTCTTCCGCATTTAACCCAACCCCTCTGAATCAGAGGTGCAGGGGGCTGCCTTAATCTAGGCAATCGACATCATCGGCACCCAATTGCTGTTGGGGGTTAACTGCCTTACTCAAGGGCAGAACGGCAGATTTTTCCACCTTGCTGGCATGTACAGTGCATTTGGAAAGTATTCAGGCCCCTTGACTTTTTCCACATTTTGCTACGTTACAGCTTTATTCTAAAATTGATTAAATAGATTTTCCACCCTCATCAATCTACACATAATACCCCATAATGATGAAAAAAAAACGGTTTTTAGACATTTTTGCGAACTTATAAAAATGTAAATAAATAAATATCACATTTACATAAGCATTCAGACCCTTTACTCAATACTTTGTTGAAGCACCTTTTGGCAGCAATTACAGCCTCAAGTCTTCTACAACTTGGCACACCTGTATTTGGGGAGTTTCTCCCATTCTTCTCTGCAGATCCTCTCAAGCTCTGTCAGGTTGGATGGGGAGCGTCGCTGCACAGCTATTTTCAGGTCTCTACAGAGATGTTTGATCAGGTTCAAGTCGGGGCTCTGGCTGGGCCACTCAAGGACATTCAGAGACTTGTCCCAAAGATACTCCTGCGTTATCTTGGCTGTATGCTTAGGGTCATTGTCTTGTTCCCCAGTCTGAGGTCCTGAGTACTTTGGAGCAGGTTTTCATCAAGGATCTCTCTGTACTTTGATCCATTCATCTTTCTCTCAATCCTGAGACTCCCAGTCCCTGCCGCTGAAAAACGTCCCCACAGCATTATGCTGCCAACACAACGCCTCTTCCCTATTTGACCTAGATAGTTTGTGTATGCATTGTTATGTAGGCTACATGTGCCTTTTAAAAAAATGTATGTAGTTCTGTCCTTGAGCTGTTGTTGTCGAATGAGGTTCTGTATTATGTCATTCTGTATATGTTTTATGTTTTGTGTGGACCCCAGGAAGAGTAGCTGCTGCTTTTGCAACAGCTAAATGGGGATCCTAATAAAATACCAAAATACCCCCATGCTTCACTTTAGGGATGGTTTTGGCCAGCTGATGAGCGGTGCCTGGTTTCCTCCAGACGTGACGCTTGGCATTCAGGCCAAAGAGTTCAATCTTTCTTTCATCAGACCAGAGAATCTTCTTTCTCATGGTCTGAGAGTCTGGCCACTACCATAAAGGCCTGGCTGGTGGAGTGATGCAGAGATGGGAGAACCTTCCAGAAGTACAACCATCTCCACAGACGAACTCTGGAGCTCTGTCAGAGTGACCATCGGGTTCTTGGTCACCTCCCTGACCAAGGCCCTTCTCCACCGATTGCTCAGTTTGGCCGGGCGGCCAGCTCTATGAAGAGTCTTGGTGGTTCTAAACTTCTTCCATTTAAGAATGATGGAGGCCAGTGTGTTCTTGGGGACCTTCAACGCTGCAGACATTTTTTGGTACCCTTCCCCAGATCTGTGCCTAGACACAATCCTGTCTCGGAACTCTACGGACAATTGCTTCGACCTCATGGCTTGGCTTTAGCTCTGACATGAACTGTCAACTGTGGGAACTTATATAGACAGGTGTGTGCCTTTCCAAATCATGTGCAATCAACTGAATTTACCACAGGTGGACTCCAATCAAGTTGTAGAAACATCTCAAGGATGATCAATGGAAACAGGATGCACCTGAGCTCAATTTCAGGGTCTGAATACATGTATTTTCTTATATATACACACACATGTATTTTCTTATATATATATATATATATATATAAAAATAAACACACACACACACACACACACACACACACACACACACATATATAGTGCCTTCGGAAAGTATTCAGACCCCTTGACGTTTTCCACAATTTGTTACGTTACAGCCTTATTCTAAAATGGATGAACAAAAAAAATATCCTCAGCAATCTACACACAATACCCCATAATGACAAAGCGAAAACGTTTTTTTTTTTAAACATTTTTGTCAATGTTTTAAAAATAAAAAACAGAAATACCTTATTTCTGTTTTATGGGGATTGTTTTTTTAGATTAAGGCTGTAACGTAACAAAATGTGGAAAAATTGAAGGGGGTCTTAATACTTTCCGAATGCACTGAATTGACATGGTTGAAACTTCAGAATTCACCTCTGATATCTTTATAATGACTACACTACTGTTGAGTGTTTCATAATCCTTCTACATCCCTGACATGAATTCACAGCCCACTCACCCTGGTCTTCGTAGGGGTCATTGGGATCATCTGCAATGAGCTCAGCGTTGCTAGGTGCTTCATGATCTTCCTTGGTAACGAAGATGATGCAATCTTTACCTGGAAAGGAGAAAACGGGCACTGAGCTATGACCAGGCTGCCTTTATTAAAGCATAGTGGGAGACTATTATACAAATTCATGGTTAATATGGTCTGACTGACCCAATAAACACACAAATGTATTTATGTATTGGATCAATGCAAGTGGTTGGCTATTAATATGTTGGCCATAATAGCTGCTAAGTTAACAATTATACAACAGCTGTTTTTCACCAGAGTTCTGAAAACAGAATTCTCCATCGAGAAGATTTAAATACTGCTATTTTCTCTGAAAACTGCCCTTTTCATCCTCATGCTAGCTAGCAGTAGCTACAGCTGCCATTATGGAATGGCATGTTGCACTGAACAACAAAGGAGCTGATTGGCTGACAGAACCATTCAAAAATGCCTGCGGTGGCTACAGCTAGCAAGCATGAGAATGAAAAGGGCCGTTTTCAGAGAAAAAGTAGCAGTATTTCAATCTTCTTGATGGAGCAGTGTGGATTTGGAGTACAGTGGCATATCCCATCCCTGCATTGAGGTACGTTTAACTATCTAACATGCTCTGCACATCTGTCTGTAAGCGTAACTCGGGAAGTGTAGCGGAAGTGTAGTTTCGTTGAATGGAGGTACCCATAGCGGTATGGATATGTGCAAAACTGCTATAAAGGACTTTTCACACTGCATTGTTCTTAGCCCCAGGCTATCATAGCCACAGGCTAGACTGGCCCTGGGCTAGCTTAGCCTGTGTTCACACAAGCATTTGTTAACCCTAGGCTAAGCTTTAGCCCTAGGCTAAGGAATCACACTTGTATTCCACAGCCCAGGGCTAACGGACAAACAACATGTGACCAATGTTATAAGCAATACGGTATGTATTAACACATTTCATCTTGTGTCTAGCCTAGCATTTGATTTCCAACAGTGATGGTTTGTATAAACTTCGGCATCTGCCTGTCTGACCTCGGGAAACAATGTTTCACTTTTGACATTCGATCTCGCCCCTGTACAGAGAATGGTGTGCATGAACGAGGCATCAACTTTTCTGATCTAGGCGGAATCATTCAACAATATATCATGGATATATCCATTTAAAAGTAAATGGAAAATCTATGAAAACAGACAAATGAAGCGTTTGCTGCCTTTCCATTTGTAGTGTTTGTAGCTTTAGTTGGATAAGTGAGAAGACATTAGCCAGCCAGCCATAATAACCATGTTTGTTAGGCATAGCAACCAATGTTTTTGCATGGATTTGATTTTTGTCCTCAGATAGGATTAAATAGTATGAATTGACGTATCAATATAACAGTGCAGCTTTTCTGATTGGACTGGGCATTCTAGTAGTTGTTCCTGACCCTGATTCACACTAGCAAACCCCAAAAAGTGCTCCAGAGCAGGGCCAGCTAGTTCTGGGCTAAGGTTGGCGCTAGCCCACTCTAGAATGTGCAAGTGTGAAAACTCGCTTAGCCCCAGGCTAAAATCGCTCTTAGCCCTGGCCTAAGGTGCAGTGTGAACACACCTTAACATGCTGCCCAGACCGTCCGCGTGGATGTTGATTTTGTCCACCCACACCAGACGCAATCTGGACAGGCAAGTTGAAATATCAAAACGAACTCTGAACCAACTATATTAATCTGGGGACAGGTTAAAAAGCATTAAACACAATTTAGCTAGCTAGCTTGCTGTTACAACTAATTTGTCCTGGGATATTAACATTGTCCTCTACTCCGACAATTAATCCACAGATAAAAGGGTAAAAGTTTGTTTCTATTCATCTCTTCTCCTTCAGGCTTCTTCTGACTTTATATGGTAGTCGGCAACCAACTGTAAGGTGCATTACCACTACCAACTGGACTGGAGAGGGGATCTCAGTTCAGGTTTCAATCACCCACGTGGGTATATGGTCCTAAAAATCTATGAGGAGATGGGAAAGGCGGGACTTTCAGCACATCACAAATAGAACCACGTTCTATAAACGCTTGGCTACACACATGATTAAATGTAGATGTTATTCATAAATTCCATTGTATGTATTTACTGTATGTAAACTAACTGCATTGTGGTCAGCATATCTTTTATTTGAAGGATTGGTTCTTGCTGATGAAAGGTAAAGGACCATATGTTGTTTCGAAAGCCATATTGCAAGCAATGGTTGACGTTTAAAAATGTTAAAACAGTGTCAGGGATGTAGTTCACGTTCACACACAGGGTAGTTGTGGGCAAAGCGAATGGCTGAATGCCACCTAGAGTCAGAACTAAATGGAACCATGATTGCGTCCTGACCTTAGTGTAAACAAGCGCAACGGTAGGGTCGTAATCTTCTGGTAAGCGCTTTGACAGCTCTGCCTGATATCAAGTCATCTACTAGCCTTGCTAGTTAGTTATCTGGCTAGCGTGGAAGTTAATGTGCTCGTCGCGTACTAATAGCCTTCCTTTACAAATCAGATTAATCCTGAGAATCATTATAGACCTCTTCAAACCCTATAACTGACTGCTGTAACTAAGCTAAATGAAATTACTGCACCAACAAAGCTGGAACAAGCAACGCTGACCTGCTGCGTAAGATACCTAACGTTACCATGCTAGCCCCTTCAACTACATTCATTGGACGAAATGAAATGAATGAAAAACTAAGGTGCGCTATTACCCTCTTGCTTACAGTACGACATGACAGACGGTGGTGATATCCGTTGGTCCTCTACTTATATCACAAGCAACGACGGTTTTCGTACAATTGCCTGCAGTGCACATAGCCATGTAATAACCGCCCGGCTTCCGTTTCCTTTGACCCCTCTTCGCTTCGATTTCTGGACGCAGTCTAATGACGTCATCCTGGTAGTCTCTGGCGATTTGTGAGGTAGATCCAGGATCGGATTACACAACCCCCATAATGAGGATAAAAAAAACAATCTGAGACTGGACCAGTGGTACGGGGTAACGCCTACCAACAGTACCAGATGCCTATTTGGCAGTCCTCTACCAAAGATAATTAAACCTGTACTGCACTCATCTGGCAGTATGTACCACAATAATATTGGTGTATATACCCTGTTGATGCATATTGTAGTGTGACTTATGCCATGTGAAGGTTCAACACAATTTTGTTTTCTAGCTTTTATTGAAAAATATTGGCCTGAACAAAGACATGGGCCCTATGTCCATGGTAGTGTTTTAATTGGGGGTCACGGTGATGGTTCAGCGGGGCATGACAGAGGAGCTAAAAAAAAAATTAATAAAAACCAAGTAATTATGAAATTTTATGTCCAATACAGAAAGTAAAAACCACTAAATGAAACCCCACTCCTACCAAACCCACCGTCATCCAATGACATCAGGCAGTTTCTACAGCGATTGTCTGGGAATTAAGACCACAACAAACACTTTCCTTTAGGACCCAGAAACAAAGTACTAACATATGCCCTTGATAAGACCAGCATGAATACAAATATATTCCATGATTTTTTTTTAAATAAAATGGTAAATGAAAACCAACAAAGCTTGTTGGAGATTCCCAGAGCCAATTAAGGAATACATGTACAAGTATATTTATACTTTCTTTACCCCAATGTGGCTCTTCAAACCCCATGCACAGCTTACAATGACCTGAAATGAACATGACATGGCTTTCTTTCCACTCTCCAAAAATGTCCAGGTGTAGTGCTTGTTGGTTTAAGAACAGACTCCTTTAAAAATAGTGTCAGTCTTCAATTTCCTTGAGCAAGCTTCAGCCAACCACACCTGATGTCAGTCAATGACATGCCAGACCTTTGTGCCTTTAATCCTTCTATAGAAGACCATCAGCAGAGTTGCCTGGCTGGTCAGATGAAGAGAGGGTAATGGTATTGAAAAACAAAACAATGGGACAGAACAGGCGCAATTCCATGCTGAACACTGGGTCAAGGGCTATCTTTCTTTCCCAGTGAGATCCAGTCTGCATGAGCCTTCAAGAGCTTCTGGGAACACAAAGAAGCGTCGCAGAGGCAGAATGTACTGATTTGTGCGCATTAGATACAATGCAAAATAAAAAGTAAGTAATTTGTAGAGGCTTGTGTCTGTGGTGGAGGGGGTTTCTAGAATAGCAGCGCTCCCATGCTGCCCATTTCACTCTGCTCCTTGACGAAGATCTCAAAGTACTGGTAGATGATGGTGACGGCCAAGAGGATTCCAGTACCCGAGCCGATGGCGCCCAGAAAGTCCGCCATGACGGACAGCCCACCTATGCATAGGCCACCGAAAGCTGCAGCCGTGGGGATGTACCTTCACAAAGAACACAAGATTTTAGAAATGTATAGTTAAATACACAGCAATTAACACTTGGGCCAGAGTGTATGTTTTTACCGGTTGAGCTCGTGCACCATGGATGTCTCTCTGTGTCCCCTCATCACCATCTGCTGTTCCTTCAGTTGCTTAGCCACCTGTCAGACATGCAGAGTTAGCAACTACCACACATACTTCAGCGTACCTACAGTAAGTGCATCTGTAACAGATGAAGCAAATACACCTATATCATCAAGTGACTCACATCTTTGGCCGAGGATCCTGAAACCTCGATCCATGTCTTGGAGAAGAAGGCACAGGAGCCCAGCATGAAGACTATGTAGATGGCAGCGTGGATAGGGTCATCCAGAACAGAACCAAAGGACTCCGGGGGAGAGAGGAAGTAGCAGAGACCTCCAACTGGGTAGGCACGAGCTGGTCCTCCAGTGGAAGTATCCTATACAAACACAATCAATTAA
The DNA here is from genome assembly GCA_003317085.1 of Hucho hucho. NCBI lineage: Eukaryota > Metazoa > Chordata > Actinopteri > Salmoniformes > Salmonidae > Hucho > Hucho hucho. Next base: position 64,212 of record QNTS01002256.1, on the reverse strand, counting down.
GTATAGATTCTCCATGTAAGCATAGCCCAATCAGGGCTGTTATGGGCAAAACAGGGCTCAAGACTGCGACCGTCGAGTCACATTTTGCAACCATTTGACTTAGCTGTGCGAGTTTTCTACATTGCAACCTCACTCAAAACATCTCTTTTGGGTTGAAAGAAATCACACAATTCTGCAACCCCAAATTCATGACAATCACTGGAATAGGTTGCACATCAAAATCTTCAATTATGCATTCCTGCTTGGTAGTGCTGAGTGATTACTGCTTTTTGAAGTCTGTTCGGTTTGAGTATTAAAATCAGTTTTCAATTTGATTGTTTTTTTAAAAACATTAAATGTACTATGTATTATGTGGGTTGAATACAATAACATAGAAAAACAATTAATACAATTCCATGATGGTAGTTATTGCTCATCACTTACTAACCATAATTTATTCACATCACTTTAAAATATTTCAGTTGTTTATATTACATTTGTTTTAGTTGATGACTTTATTTCACCCCAAGTCATCTCTATAGAGCTACTGCCTATGCAGTCTGACAAATCATTAAGTCGTTCTTCAAAGTAAATCAATAAGGCATACTTTTGACTGTTGAATACCAACAGTCAATACTTAGATCATGTATTTTCAGGTCAAGAGAGCAGTTGCTTAGCGCGCTATCGCTCTCGATCATGCATTTCTGTCTCTTTTACATAGCAGGCGTAAAAGAAACCGACCAGACAAGTAGGCACATAATCGACTACTGTATGTTAATTACCAAGTTGTGTGCTAAAGTATGTAGACTATTGGCCCGTTGGAAACCACGTCGTACAGTTCAGGCTTGATCTGATTTATCTCTACAGAAACTGGCCATTGAGCTCACAGAAAGAAAACCACGCCCACCAATCATAACTCCTATGTGTATCAAAATTGATACTTTCCCTGAATTTCATTGTGAAAGCCTAACACTGAAATATCATGTGTGATGCACACCTGGCCCATATTGCGATTTATAATGGACTGTTTGTGGATTGCGTAAACAGTAATTGTGTGATGGTGGGGATGCAGGGTTGTGTTCCAAATAAAACTACAAATGTGCTTGCTGTAGTTCCTCAACAGCACAGCTAGGAGAGCTCAAAAGCACCTTAACAGTTGAAGATTGAGTCATAAAAAAGGGCATTGAAATTACTTAGGAACTGTGCACAATTTGGAGAGGTGTGGCCACTTCAGATTTTTTGGTCTTACGTTGTTCTACCCTACATTTTCCAGGAATATTCAAATAAAATGTTATTCTTCTGTTACTGAATGTATCCAGAGTATTTTCAGATTGAAAGGGAACAGTTTGTGCATTTTAATTGCTACCATGGTTATGAATTACCCATTTTTTATGGCCGTGCGACCAAATCTTGTGCTGGTGCCACCAACTGAAAAACAGAGGCACCAGTGCGACCAGGGGAAAATGTTAGTCTGAAGCCCTCTTAAAACCTTTCGAAGGCTAGCTCTTTCACAGGATTGCTGAAAGAAAATGTCTAATCTGTCAACACTACCAGTGTGCCGTCATAGTAGTCCAAAACATGTGCTCATAACCACCACTATGGCGTCAGACTCTTTGTTGTTTACAGTCACACACTACTAGACAACACACAGAAGTATTCAGTACCGTTAACCTCATGAAGGTTAAATGTGATGAGAAAAAAAATAACTAAGTGGATGTAAATTTTTAAATAGTACTGGTGTAATGAACATGGGTGAGGCAAGTCTCCACCTCTGTGTGATGAACACAGAAGCGGCACTCAAAGGTCATTGTGGACAAGTACTTACAGACCAGGTGCCCAGCAGGTTAACCAGAAAGTTGCCACTGAATCGCGTGGAGAGCATCTGAGAGATTACGTACAGGTTGGACACAAGTGCAGACTGGAGGATGATGGGAATGTTGGAGGTGTAGAAGAGCTTGATGGGATAGGTGTTGTACTGGCCACGGTAACGGGCAGACTTGATGGGCAAGTCCACCCTGAAGCCCTGGAAGGAGGCGGCGAGAAGTGTTCAAGACTTTTCAAGAACAACCACAGAAATCCAATGGTATTCAAACTTTGTCTTCAACTATTCTATGCATGCAGCTTTTTGGTCTGAACATTTATGTTCACATTGTCAGACACCTTAGTCACTTAAGCAATGAATTGAAAGCCATTTGTAAAAACCAATCAAATGACAGCCAAGACGATATAGGCTATAAAGCGGGTTGTCTGTCCACTGACCTGGAAGTATATGACTACAGCAAAGACGAAGACTGTGGCGATGAGGTTCAAGAGGTTAGGCAGGTTCTGGCGGTAGAAGGCCTCTCTCAGGGCGCGCACCTTGTCTGTGCGAGTGGCCAACAGGTGGAACAGGGCAATGACGGCACCTTCAAACTCCGTTCCTGAGACACAAGAGGCAAGGTTACCCAACTAACCACAGCACAGCAGGGGGAACAACCCTGACTGAACAACAAGAGCACATTGTAAATACACATACACTAGTTATACAAAAGTATGTGGACACCCCTTGAACTTAGTGGTTTTGGCCATTTCAGCCACACCCATTGCTGACAGGTGTATAAAATTGAGCACACAGCCATGCAATCCAAAAGACAAACATTGGCAGTAGAATGACCCCTACTGAAGAGCTCAGTGACTTTCAACATGGCACCGTTATAGGATGCCACCTTTTCAGCAAGTCAGTTCGTCAAATTTCTGCCCTGCTAGAGCTGCGCAGGTCAACTGTAAGTGCTGTTATTGTGAAGTGGAAATGTCTAGGAGCAACAACAGCACAGTCGAAGTGGTAGGCCACACAAGCTCAAAGAACAGGACTGCCGAATGCTGAAGCGCATAAAAAGCGTCTGTCCTCGGTTGCAACACTCACTACTAAGTTCCAAGCTGCCTTTGGAAGCCACGTCAGCACAAGAACTGTTCATCGGGAGCTTAATGAAATGGGTTTCCATAGCTGAGCAGCCACACACACAATCCTAAGATCACCATGCACAATGCCAAGCGTCAGCTGGAGTGGTGTAAAGCTCACCGCCATTGGAGTCTGGAAATGTGTTCTCTGGAGTGATGAATCGCACTTCACCATCTGGCAGTCCGACGAATGAATCTGGGTTTGGCAGATGCCAGGAGAGCGCTACCTGCCTCAATGCATAGTGCCAACTGTAAAGTTTGGTGGAGGAGGAATAATGGTCTGGGGCTGTTTTTCATGGGTTGGGCTCAGCCCCTTAGTTCCAGTGAAGAGAAATCTTAATGCTACAGCATACCATGACATTCTAGATGATTTTGTGCTTCCAACTTTGTGGCAACACTTTGGGGAATGCCCTTTCCCGTTTCAGCATAAGGGCCCCATGCACAAAGCGAGGTCCATACAGAAATGGTTTGTATGAGATCGGTGTGGAAGAACTTGACTGGCCTGCAAAGCACTGACCTCAACCCCATAAAACACCTTTGGGATGAATTGGAACACCGACTGCGAGCCAGGCCTAATCTCCCAACCTCACCAATGCTCTTGTGGCTGAGTGGAGGCTGTTATAGCAGCAAGGGGGGGAACCAACTCCATACTAATGCCCATGACTTTGGAACGAGACGTCCGACGAGCACGTGTCCACATACTTTTGGTCATGTAGTCTATGTATACTAGCCTTAGTGCTACCTACCTCTCCCAGTGTTGACAGTAGTGGGACTGAAGGCCTTCCAGACGATGGTCTCACAGATGTTGGTGGCAATGAACAGGGAGATACCAGAGCCTAGACCATAGCCCTTCTGCAGCAGCTCATCCAGCAGCAGCACAATCAGACCTGCCACAAACAGCTGGGGAAGAAGGAGAGAGAGCTTAAAATAGGGAAGGGAAAGGGTATAGCGAGTCAGTTGCACAACTGAATGAATTCAACCGAAAGGGGAGAGGTGCGGCGTTGTCGGTGACCGGGAAGCAGTTGTGGGTTAACTGCCTTGCAGAACTTGAGCATGGCTGATTAAAGAAATGGCTGCCAAAGGGTTTTAGTAGTGAAAGTTAGGTCTCTGTACCTAAAGGGTGCAAAAGTTGAATTATTAAACATGCACCCATATACAAGTGTTTCATACTCATCAAAAGCTCTGTTTCTTGGCAATATCACAGCGTTGTCAGATTTCAAAAAGGCTTTACGGCGAAAGCAGCACATTTGATTGTTTGCGGGTAGCACCTAACATTTTTCCCATTACCATAAATTCATAAGCCTTCACGGTTCACACAAAACACATTTCACAGCGAAACCAAATCAATTACCTGTTGAAGAACTTCTGCTGATGGCTTCCAGTGTCCAACGAAGACAATCCATGGTTCTTTTGTTAGAAAAAGTAATGTATTATATCCTTAAATCTCCATTTGGTTTGCGCATTATAATCAGAAACTACAGCCTCCACTCCTCCATTGAAACGTGACGAGAACTCGTTCAACTTAAACCTATAAACTTGTCCAAGAACAATCAAAAATCATTTTAAATGTATCCTTAGGAACACTTTTACGTATATTTACTATAATAAATCAACCGGAATATAAACTGAGCTATAAGAACGGAAAAAAAACAGAGCATGCCTTCTCGGGAGCGCGCGCTCTCTTCTGTTGACTTCCAAGGGGACACTTCCTGATTCCTCTTCTTCTCTGCTCTAAAAGCATCCCAAAAAATTCTGAACACTGTCTCGAGACTGACATCCAGAGGAAGCGATAGGTACTGCATTCATATGCACATTTTCATAAGGGAGGGGTTCCAAATGAGGCACTCTGTCAAAACCACTTTTTCCAGGACAGAAATTCCTCGGGGTTTCGCCTGCCATATCCGTTCTGTTTTACTCACAGACAAATGGTTAACACTTTTAGAAAATCAGAGTGTTTCCTATCCAATGGTACTAAATATGTGCATATCCTATTTTCTGGGCCTGAATGGGAGGCATTTTACTTTGGGCACGCCAGGGTCTCCAAAACAGTCACCTCGTGCGCTACTCCCTAAGAAGTTAATGAACTGGGGGGGGCTAACTAACCTGAATGATGATGAGCAGGCAGATCCCAGCACCCATCTCTGAGGGGTCTCCGTACATGCCAGTCATCACATACACAATGGCCTGCCCAATGGTGATGATCATGCCAAACACTACAGAGAAAAAGGAAGATGGTTGCATTCAATATCATTGGACTGTTGTGAGTGGAAAAACATTTTGCAACGGGATACTGAATACACCCCAGCCTTACGACAGGCTAGAGACCCTTATTCTAATACCCATCATATACAAGCCCACAAATCAGAACAGTTGCCAGGTGGCTATATAACCATAATTAAACTTATGATTAATCCCATTCCTTAGTAAAAACTGCTTCTGTGCAAGATGATTAGAGGGTGGACCTACATTTCTGTGCTCCATTGAAGAGTGCTCTGTCCTTGGGGGTGTCTCCAACCTCAATAATCTTTGCTCCAGCCAGCAGCTGCATGATGAGACCAGAGGTAACAATGGGTGAGATACCCAGCTCCATCAGAGTACCTGAAGAATGGTGGAGGATCACAGTACTGTTCAGTCAACCATTATTATGAACCAACACTGTTGTAATGGAAAAGGGGATTCTACAAAGGCAAAGCTCTGAATACAGTGATATCAGCTAAAGAATGTCAGCTTTTGCAAAGACTGCTTGTCAAAAGAGAAGACCTGATAACATCACAGGGAATAATTATTTCTCTATGTAAGAGGTGGGAACCAAACAGTGAAGGTGTAATATAGATGCTTCTAACATGATCAGTAGCCAAGATTGAGAGATGTTAATAAATGGAGGGAGACAGGGGTCAATCGTTTTTTTACTTGTTTAACTAGGCAAGTCAGTTCAGAACAAATTCTTATTTACAATGACTGCCTACACCGGTCAAACCCGGACGACACTGGGCCAATTGTGCGCCGCCCTATGGGACTTCCAAACACGGCCGGTTGTGTTACAGCCTGGATTAGAACCAGGGTGTCTGTAGTGACGCCTCAAGCACTGAGATCCAGTGCCTTAGACCGCTGCATCAATGACGTGAGCCCATTGTTTAGCTTAGCAACAACCAGGAAGGGTAAAGCTTTAGAATGCTGTGTTTTGTTTGAAGTTAACATGCTATATTTCTTGGTTAAGTTCATATTCATGCCATCTTAACTGGCAGTCCAATAGATTATTTAGTAAGTACAGCATTTCTAATATCCAACTTAGACTTGAATGTATTTTCTGTACTAGAAACCTTTAGCGCTGAGTGATTTACCAACATTTCCTTTTTTTGGTTATTAAACAGCTAATTGACCAACATCTGTTCAATTACTTGAATTCCATTTAGTTGAGGGTTTTGGTGAGCCAAACGCGCCATTTCTCTACAGAGAAATCAAATAATTCATGAGAAATCACGTCAAGAAAAATGTGGCACGCTGGGCTGAAGGAAGTTGTAGTTTCCATAAAGCAAATAGTCAACCTAGTTCTGCGCAAGAACATGGTAATTAACTACAATGAACAATCCATTGCGCCCATTTTTATTTTTCACCTCTTGCACCGAGATGGATAGACTTTTACAGCTAGGCGGGTTGGTACTGCATAGTTAAGTAGTATTAAAGATTGACAAACAAGGCAGAAAGTATTATGCAGGCCAGATTAGCAAAGTTTGCAAGCTAGCTTTGCTAGATTGGGTTATAAAACTAATGCCTAATTGGAAAATAGTTAGCCAACTAGCTAGCTTACCATCTTTGGGTTGCTTGAAAGTTGTCATGTTCAAAATGCACACACTTTCTGCCGTGAAGAGTGACAATGCTTCTGCCTAGCCTCAAGCTATATAGTTAGCTAGGTATACATAACTTGAACGTTCTTTTTAGTATTCTCTTCTATTAGCTAGCTACTAGTAGTAACTGTAGCTATTTAGCAGCCAATTTCATGAATGGCTGGCTATCCAACCAGCTAATCTGCATGATATATTTCCAGTCCTAGCCTCCAGAAATACACTGCAGTGGAGAAGAAGCAAAGCAAAAACTATAATAATGTTTCCACTCTCACTACGGACCCAGCAAATGTCTGTTTTTACAATGGCACGGGACACCAGCGTGCATGCAGTTATTGCATTGAATTAGCATTTTACCACCTTGGCATTGTAGCTTGAAATAATTAGACTTGCTGGCTTTACACATCATAGATCAGGCATCAACTTGATTATAGATAGAACACTTGGTTATTTAAAAATATTATACTTAAGCCATTTAACTCAAATTAATGCATTTAAATGAGATTCAATTTTTTTTAAACCCTTTGTTGGTGGGGACAAATCTGTTGCTAGGGACGCACGGTTCAAACGTTTAAACTTGTCTTCCTCCATATGGCCTGATGATTACAGACAGGCAAGCATTCAAACTAAGTAGAACCAGACTGTTCGTTTCTCACCTCTGTTGGAGGCCAGGATTACTCTCATCCAGTAGAAGGGATCTGCAGAGTCCGAGGACATGATGCCGAAGAGGGGAATCTAGAGGACCGGAGACAAAGAAAGAGTGAACCCAATACACTGTACCCACAAGAGTTATAACTACACTCATTGAGTCATCATTACCTGTGGCCTTAACCATATTATCAGCTAGTGATAATAATACCAAAGACATGCAGGGCTTCTCTGCAAGAACCATACAATATATAGAATTACACAGAGACAGATGTTCAACTCACCTGGCAGCACACCAGGAAGATGAAGAGAGTGATGGCAGTCCATAGTACCTTTTCTCTGAACTGAATCTGTAGAGGTAAAAGAGGGAGGTTTTAGAAACATCACTAGAGCTAAGATTGTTGAAGCTAGTGAGGAGAAATTGCGGTATACTATACCTTTCTCTCTGGTTTCTGAATCTCGGGTAAGACCGCACAAAATGGCTTTATGACTTCCAAAAATTTGACTGGAAAAAAAACACGAGGTTGGTTAGTTTCTTTGGGAGAAAAGAAAACATGCAACATACACAGTAAAATAAGTCTTGTTCTAACCAGTGTAAGATAGTTAAACTTTATCAGGATGAAACGTCATCACTCCCATGCATGCAAAAATTAGGCTCCACTCACATTTACAGACAAAGTCAACAACCTACTAACTAGCTAGTTAGCTAAGTAAGGTAATCAATCCAGCGAGTTAACTAGCTATATTGTATGTGGGAACAAACTAGTGGGCCTATAGCTAGGCTGATTATGAGAGCAGATTAATAGAGGCAATAGAAACAGTATATCTACTAGAGGTCGACCGATTAAAATCGGCATGGCTGATTAATTAGGGCTGATTTCAAGTTTTCATAACAATCGGTAATCGGCATTTTTGGGACACCGATTATATTGCACTCCACGAGGAGACTGCATGGCAGGCTGACCACCTGTTACGCGAGTGCAGCAAGGAGCCAAGGTAAGTTGCTAGCTAGCATTAGATCTTATAACAAAAAAATAAAATGGTTGATGATATTACTAGTTTAACTAGCTTGTCCTGCGTTACAAATAATCAATGCGGTGCCTGTTGATTTATCGAATCACAGCCTACTTCACCAAACGGGTGACGATTTAACAAGCGCATTCGCGAGAAATTTTTTTAAAAAATCACTGTCGTTGCGCCATGTACCTATGGCAGGCAATATTAACTAGGGAAATTGTGTCACTTCTCTTGCGTTCAAGCAGAGTCAGGGTATATGCAGCATTTCGGGCCGCCTTGTCTCGTTGCAAACTGTGTGAAGACAATTTCTTCCTAACAAAGACAGTCATTAATTTTCCAGAATTTTACATTATAACATTGAAGGTTGTGCAATGTAAACAGCAACATTTAGACTTATGGATGCCACCCATTCGATAAAATACAGAATGGTTCCGTATTACACGGAAAGAATAAACCTTTTGTTTTCGAAATTATAGTTTCCGTATTTGACCATATTAATGACTTAAGGCTTGTATTTCTGTGTGTTTATTATATAATTAAGTCTATGATTTGAAATTTGATAGAGCAGTCTGACTGAGCGGTGGTAGGCAGCAGCAGGCTTGTAAGCATTCATTCAAACAGTACTTTACGGCATTTTCCAGCAGCTCTTTGCAATGCTTGAAGCACAGCGCTGTTTATGACTTCAAGCCTATCAACTTCCGAGATTAGGCTGGCAATACTAGTGCCTTTAAGAACATCCAATAGTCAAAGGTATATGAAATACAAATGGTAGAGAGCGAAATAGTCCTATAATATCTACAACCTAAAACTTCTTAAATGGGAATATTGAAGACTCATGTTAAAAGGAACCACCAGCTTTCATATGTTCTCATTCTGAGCAAGGAACTTAAACATTAGCTTTTTTTTTTCTTACATGGCACATATTGCACTTTTACTTTCTTCTCAAACTGTTTTTGCATTATTTAAACCAAATTGAACATGTTTCATTATTTATTTGAGACTAAATTGATTTATTTATGTATTATATTAAGTTAAAACAGTGTTCATTCAGTATTGTTGTAATTGTCATTACAATTTTTTATATATATATATAAAAAAAAAAATTGGCCGATCTAATCGGTATTGCCTTTTTTTGGTCCTCCAATAATCAGTATTGGCGTTAAAATCATAATCAGTCGGCCTCTAATATCTACTGTAGCTGGACAGCTAACCTTAGTTCTTAAAAGAAGTTGACATTCATTGGGAATGCCAATGTGGTTTATTCAAAACAATGTTAGCAAGCTAGCAGCAAACTAGTCATAATTAAGCAATAAGGCCCAAGGGGGTGTGGTATATGGCCAATATACCACGGCTAAGGGCTGTTCTTATGCATGACGCAACTCAGAGTGATAGGACACAGCCCTTAACAGTTGTATATTGGCCATACATCAAACCCCTGAGGTGCGTTATTGCCATTATAAACTGGTTACCAACGTAATTAGAGCAGTAAAAATAAAATGTCATACGGTCTGATATACCACGGCTTTCAACCAATCAGCATTCAGGGCTCGAACCACCCAGTTTGTCTGATGTCACGGTCATTGCAAAGACTTGAACCAGGCAGCATCTCTGCGCACAGGTACTGACACTGTTACAGCAGACTATGCTAGCTAGTAACATTTCCTAGAATGACAAAAGACTGTAGAGGGTAACTAGTTAGCGAATGTTGACGGTGCACACAGCAATCTAAAATGTCCCAACAATTTGTGGGCACTTCATGAACCTCGTTAACTAACGTCAGCAGCGATTGTACGTTAGCTGCCTCCTGCCGTTAGCTTCCCATTCCGTTAACTAACGTTATAATATTCTTCATTTTACAGTTAATAGATAAGTAAACGGTGATGTGTAAACCTGGTTAGCTAATAACTATAACACCATAACTACTAGCTAACTAGCCACGTTACGGTAACTTTAGCTGGTTAACGACCTAACATTACTGCTGACGTTAGCTTTGCCATTGCCTAGCTAGTAGCAAACTGCAATACATATCCGTTCACAGCCAATCTAACTAGCTAAACGTTCAAAATATAAATTGAACATGCAATTCACAGATACATCGACAGAAGTTAGAAAAATAACTCACTGCCCATGGTGCCCTTTATCCAATTCCTGTTGTGTTAAACTGGTGCCACTTGAAGGATCAGCACAGTTTGCGTGGCACCATCGAACCGCTCTGCACAGAAAATAATGCGCCGTAAAGACACGTCATCATTGAAGTTCCTACTACACGTCAGATCTTGGGGGATTCTTATGCCGCGTTCAATAATGTCTGAATTGGAAACTTGTGGTGCTTTCAATACAACTGGGAAAAGGAAAAAAAACGAGGTCAAATGACGGAGCTTTAGGAAGATGCCCGATATTTCGACTTCGAATTCCGAGTTGGATGACCGTTTAAAAGATTTTTCCCAGTCGTAGCACGTTTTTTTCGAGTTCCCAGTTTTCTTGAACGGACTGAAGTCGGAGATTTCAGAGTTCCCAGTAGTTTTGAACGCGGCATAATTCTCATAACCTGCTAAATTAATTATCCTAACCTGCTGCGTAAATTCTTCTAACCTGCTGCCAAAAGTCAAATCGGACAAAAATGTATCCCACCTAATCAAAACAGAAATCTCAAATATGCATTTGATTATGATAAAACAAGAAATATTACACATGCAGTAAATGCAAAACTTCAGAATAACTGCTGCTAGGTCATAACAATTTATAAATTATTACATCAGACTGCTCATTCAGTATTTTAATTTACCTTTACTGGAATTAAAATGCATGATCATGAACAAATTCAAATACTGTTATTTGACTTCAATGATTTGGGAATGCAGAAAATGCTCTATTTAACACTTACTGCCATCAGAGGTCAGCATTATACATTTTTTATCACTGCATGTTTATTTTTTGTACAGCTTTCAGTTGGCCCTAGAATGACACTATCATGCAAGCGCAGAAAAGTGAGCGACTGGTAAAGCGACTAAGTAAATCAATTATCTGCAAATTTAAAGAGTTATTAAAAAAATATATATTGGACTTAGATTAAAAGTGTCTCTATTAGACCTAGAGTCGATTGAGGCGCCCATGAATAGCTGCAGTGGCTGCAGCTTAATCACCTCTTTCTGCAGATATAAAGTTTGCCCCTTTTCCAAAATATGGGGCTTGTGATAGCAGCTTTTTTCTACACATGACACACCCACACCTGGACAAGACAATCGTCACAAAATCGTGTGTAAAACCCAAACCAAGCGACAAACTCACCACCTATCGAAAGATGACTCTCAGAGAAGGGGGTAGCTGCATCCCAATATGGCGACCGGAGTATGGGCAAGTGGGTGTGTCGAAAGGAAAGTAGTGGGTGTGTCGAAAACGAAGGTTACGTATGTAACCACGGTTATGTGCGCTATATGGACCACTCCAATATATTGGTATCACTCCGCGGCAGAGGGATACATCCGAGGTGAGGATTTATAGATTCACTCGTACACCTGTTTCACCCTGTTTCACGGCTGGGGTCCGCCCCTATATATAGACCCCATGGCTGCGACACACGTTCTCTACATTATTTTTGAGGCGCCTCTAGCATCGTAGAGGATTGGAGTGATCCATATAGCTCACATAACCTTGGTTACATACGTAACCTTCGTTATGTTTCACTATATTGGATCACTCCAATATATTGGTATACCCGTACCAGATTTAGTTGGTGCTCGAGGGACCTGGCCAGCCAGCGGTGAAGTCCCAGCGCGGGAACGAGACGCAGGGGCCTTCAATGTGGAAGGGGGGTCCTGGCACAGTCCCCGGAAGGGGAGGCGATGCCCAGGACCGCTGAACCAACCGCAGAGGGAGGTGCCACATTTACCCGATAGTACCTAGCAAAGGTGCAAGAGGAAGCCCAGCTGGCCGCAGCACAGATATCAGCGAGGGGCACTCCTCTCAGTAGAGCCCAGGATGCAGTCACACCTCGTGTTGAATGTGCCACCACAGATCCCAGTACTGGCTTGCCAGCCAGGCGGTATGCTGTCGTAATCGTGACCACAACCCTGTGAGAGAGCCTCTGCTTTGATAACCCAGCACCCAGGATTCTCTCACCATAGCAGACAAAAAGCTGGTCTGTTGTTCTCACTGACCGTGTCCGCTCCGCATAGGCAGCCAGTGTCCTCATAGGGCACAGCAGGCAGGAGGGAGGCCCAGACTCCCCCGCCACTCCCGGGGGGTCGTAAGCAGACAGGATAAAAGGGATGTTCACATGCCTGTCTGACAGAACCTTTTGGAGGAATGAAGAGTTGGAGAGGAGAGATTTACTCCTCCCACCGGGGTCCATCCGGTAGAACTCAGAACTTACCGAAAGAGCATGGAGGTCACCCACCCTCTTCATGGAAGTAATCTCTACCAAGAAAGCCACCTTCATAGAGAGATGTTTCAGGGAGGCAGACTCCAACGGTTTGAAAGGCGGCTTTGCCAAAGCTGCCAAGACCACATCCAGATCCCAGCTCGCCATTGAGCGGGTCCTAGCTGGACACAGGCGACGAACCCCCTTCATAAACCTGGAGACCAAGGGATGGCACCCCACTGGCCTGTCCATCCACCCCACACGGCAGGCAGATATAGCGATCAAATACCCTCTCAGTGTAGAGGCTGCCAAGCCCTCATCCAAGCGAGATTGCAGGTATTGGTGGACATACTGCACCCCACATGACTCGGGCACAGTGCACCAAGAGTAGAACAACCGCCTGCGCAACTGGTATGCCACAGTAGTAGCCGGTGCCCTTGCGCTCTGCATGGTGTACATTACGCCCTCCAGCAGTCCTAACATGGACCATTGGTGCCGTTCAGCAGCCAAGCCCACAGACTGAGGCGGTGCGGTCTTGGATGCCTCAGAGTTCCCCCAGCCTGAGACAGCAGGTCGGGTCTCAGGGGCAGTTGCCAAGGTGTCCCAGACAACAGGGACAGGAGAAGGCTGAACCAGGGTCATCTGGGCCAGTATGGGGCCACCAGCAGCAGACGATGCTCCGCCATCCTGGTCCTGTCCAGCACAGCCTGGTTCAGGGGAAAAGGGGGGAATACGTAAAGCTCCAGCCCTGGCCAATTGTGAACCAGAGCATCCAAGCCCAGAGGCCCTTTTGGCTCCGACATGGAGTACCACAGAGGTAGTGTGCATTGTCCAGGGAGGCAAACAGATCCACCTGCGCCCTCCTGAACTGGGGATGTAGGCTCCAATCCCAAGGTAGCGGGCCCTCCCTCGAGAGCATATCCGCTGCACATTCAGGATTCCAGGTATGTGCACTGCGCGTAGAGATGCTAGACGTCCCTGAGCCTAGAGAAGGAGCTCCCGTGCCATAATATGGAGGCGGTAGGACCTCAGTCCACCCTGATGGTTGATGTAAGCCACCACTGTGGTGTTGTCCGTTCATACCAGGACATGTCTTCCTTTCAGATGTGGAAGGAAAGACCACAGGGCCAGCAGTACAGCTTGAAGCTCTAGTGTATTGATGTGCCTGCCGCTCCAAGGTGGTAGCCAAAAGCCGCTGGCCGACCTGCCCTTGGTCACACCCCCCCAGCTGATCTGGGAGGCTTCCGTGCTGACCAGCTCCTGGCTGCACATCCTCAGCATCTCCACCCCACCTGAGAGAAAGGAGCGACAGCGCCACCTCAACAATGCCCTGAGGCACTGTGCGGTCATCCGCAGCTGGCGGTGACGGTGGCGCTTCGGGTGCAGCCGGTGGGAGTTGAAGAGGCTAGATATGGAGCAGGCCCAGGGGAATCAGCAACGAGGCCGCCGTCAGCAAGCCCAACAGACATTGGCAGGTCAGGGCAGATTCCACCCGCCCCTGCCGAAAGTGGTAGAGGCAAGATAAGATTGCCTGAACACTTCTGGTGGGCAGGTGTGCTCTCATGAGGACTGAGTCTAGTTCCATGCCAATGAAGGCATGGCGGTGACACTTGACAGGTTGTTGCTCCACCGCACGCTGTGACCCTCCCTGCTGTCGTCCCTCAGCATGAGGCGATGGGGCAGGAGAGGGACCCCCCCCTCCCCGCGCCCTGAGGTGATGGGGAGAGTGGCAAATGTGCTCTGGAGAGCAGCTGGTAGACGGGATTGGGCCAGCCAGAGATGACGCCGGGAGGTAACCACCTGCGCCATGGCCCGTCCGTTGGCGCTGGCCACATCCCTCTGGAGAAGGGAGCGCAGGCAGGACACCTCCATCGCTTCCTGGAAGAGCTCCTCTGTGCCTTCCTGCAGCCAGGGCAACAGAGTCTGCAGGTAGGCCAGCAGCAGCATGGTCACGTTGGTAAGGTGGCCAAGGGAGCACAGGGACCCATATGTGGTTTTCAAGTCCACATCAAAGACCCTGAGGGGTCCTGGCTTCAGTCACGGGTTCCGCCCTATAATCTCCTGGTCCGGGAGGACGATGGCAGCTATCATGGTGTCCATGGTCGGGTACTCCCGGAGGCCGAGTGACTCTGCGCCCGCAACATAACTCCATGGTCCAGTCAATGCTGTGAGTCGGAAGCACCCCCTGGCAGAGGCCCAGCTCTCCTGCAATGCCTCGCAGAACTCAGCAGAGATGGGGACAGATGGAGTCATCACTATCCACCAGTTTGATGTCCAGTGCAGTGGCTACCCGAGTGAGTAGGCTCCTCACAGCCTCTCGAACCGGTGGGGGCGATGAAGCCCCGCTGCCGGGTTCTGATGGCCTGGTAGCCCCGCTCATGGTGGTGAACAGTGCCAGCATCGTACCCCAGGAACAGCCTATCACTGGCCAAAAGGGAACAGCTGTTGTCTCCATCGAAGCTATCAACCTCCTGTCGCAGGGCATGCGCCCTCCGTTCTTGGTGGCCCCGACTCCTGCCCCCTTCCAGGGGGCAGGAGTCGCAAAAATGCAAAAATGTCTAAAAACATGGTCCCTAAGAACACAGTGGCCTCCATCATTCTTAAATGGAAGAAGTTTAGAATCACCAAGATTCTTCCTAGAGCTGGCCGCCCGGCCAAACTGAGCAATCGGGGGAGAAGGGCCTTGGTCAGTGAGGTGACCAAGAACCTGATGGTCACTCTGACAGAGCTCTAGAGTTCCTCTGTAGAGATGGGAGAACCTTCCAGAAGGACAACCATCTCTGCAGCACTCCACCAATCAGGACTTTATGGTAGAGTGGCCAGATGGAAGCCACTCCTCAGTAAAAGGCACATGACAACCTGCTTGAAGTTTGCCAAAAGGCACTTTCAGATCAGGAGAAACAAGATTCTCTGGTCTGATGAAACCAAGATTGAACTCTTTGGCCTGAATGACAAGCACCACGTCTGGAGGAAACCTGGCACCATCCCTACGGTGAAGCATGGTGGTGGCAGCAGCATGCTGTGGGGATGTTTTTCAGTGGCAGGGACTGAGAGACTAGTCAGGATTGAGGCAACGATGAACTGAGCAAAGTACAGAGAGATCCTTGATAAAAACTTGCTCCTGAGCGCTCAGGACCTCAGACTGGGGCGAAGGTTCACCTTCCAACAAGACAACGACCTTAAGCACACAGCCAAGACAATGCAGGAGTGGCTTCGGGACAAGTCTCTGAATGTCCTTGAGTGGCCCAGCCAGAGCCCGGACTTGAACCTGATCGAACATCTCTGGAGAGACCTGAAAATAGCTGTGTAGCGACAATCCCCATCCAATCTGACAGCGCTTGAGAGGATCTGCAGAGAAGAATGGGAGAAACACCCCAAATACAGGTGTGCCAAGTTGTTTAAAAATATAAAAGACAATATGTGTGGGCATAGGCAGACGTTGCAATCGGAGTATGCATTTTATGCATATTCTAATGAGATTCAATAGGTTTCATCTGTCGGTGCTGCCCAAAACGTTTTCATGTAGGCTACACTGTTATGCAAATGTCCCGCAAAATCATCCTTTTGTCCGGATTTTTGGGTATTTTAAATGTGGTCACCCTAAACCCAATACCTGTATTTTGTTACAGGGTCTGTGAAAATGCTGGAATCATGACTAGGTCTTTAGGTGGCTTTTAACCATTTTTTTTTTACCCTTTACCCTTTTCAGATATATGGAAAAGCTGGTGTATAAAAGCTTATGGTAAATTTGTGGGATTTTGGTTTGTGTATGAAATGGATAAGAGACACTACAGGTGCATCAAAGCCAGGACCGAAAGACTGAGAAACATCTCCAGGCAGTTAGACTGTTGAACAGCCATTGTGCCATCTCCTGTAGTAAGACACAAAGATGGACTCACTCACATAAAACACACACACACAAGCTCACACAAGCTCACACACACCTCATACACACGTAGACTCCTGTACTCACATACACAGTAAGACTTTTCTGTACATTTTAACAGTAAAACACTGAAAATGTGTTTTACAGCAATAATGCTGTAGATTGCACTGCATTATGGTTAAAATGCTGAAAAATACCATTATTATCCGTAATTGGAAGCCTACTGTAAAAATGTCACCAACATACTGTATTTCTTTACAGTAATAGCTTATGCCTGCTGTAGATACAAATAATTTGTTTCAGGTGCCAACCTCATGCTGTCAGGTGAGACACATGAAGCTCAGACTATTTGAGTAAATATCTTTTTGAAGCAGCTATGAAGTGGAAGAATATTTTGAGAAGCTGCTGGGTAGGTACCTTGACTTGTTTACAAGTATCTTTATTGCTAGCCAACGTTGAATTAATGCATATTTTCTTATTTAACCTAGCTAGCTGGCTATCTGGCTAACGTTTACTAGCTAGGTAGTTCGGGTTGACACAAGCCATTCCGGTCTGCTCTAAATTGCACATAAATATCTTGCTGTGCGACCTAGAAAAAAGTCACCCAGATAATAATTGATGTGATAATAGGCTTCGCTGTACCGCAGCCTCTGAGTGCCTTTGGGAGTAAACTGAGCGCAGATTCGTGACCGTTATGTTTTCACCATTACTACATAGGAAGTGGCTTGTTTCTAGCAGTTCAAAATATATGCCCCATATGAAACACATCTGGCAACATAGCCAGAGAAGGAACGGATATGAGGTAACCCACTGGGCACACACTGGTTGGATAAACGTTGTTCACCAACGTGGAATAGATATTGAATTAACGTCTGTGCCCAGTGGAAACCCTCCTTCCATGATTATCATTAGCAGTGGACAATGCAATAATAAATGAATAACATTGCAAATGCATTTTGCATAACATATTGCCTTTACAACCCTCATAGATGCCCCTTGTTCTGTCAGCTATCCCCTCTCTGATGAAAGAGCACCTGTTCATTAGGATCTACAATCTAACCCAATCTGTATGTTAAGTGATCTGATGGCCTCATCCACCTTGATCAGTTACTGTTGTCATTGTACCTGCCTCCATCCTCTCTAATTGATTAATCAGGGAAAACATTTTTTTTTT
>QNTS01002256.1:19956-45578 GCA_003317085.1 Hucho hucho | reverse complement strand
TGACCAAATACTTATTTTCCACCATAATTTGCAAATAAATTCATTAAAAATCCTACAATGTGATTTTCTGGAATTTTTTTCTTCATTTTGTCTGTCATAGTTGAAGTGTACCTATGATGAAAATTACAGGCCTCTCTCATCTTTTTAAGTGAGAGAACTTGCACAATTGGTGGCTGACTAAATACTTTTTTTCCCCACTGTATGGTGCATATTGTTTCAAAAATGCATTACTGACAGCAACATAACAGTCAGCAACATGACAGTCAGCAACATGACAGACCCATATTGACTCTAAAACCGATGTTGTTGCTCTTTTTGTGTTGTATCTGTTTGTCCTTGTGAGGCTGGCCCCAGAGGGGACACGCTTCCCTCAGTCAATGGACAGAGATGTCTGAAGTGCATGTCTGAGTGGTTCACTCAGTGTTGTCTATGATCTTATGAGTAGCTGACCATCACACTCACATACGGCACAAGTAGGCTACCATACAACAATTACATTTAGCTCTGACCAAACACTCATACAGGCCCTGAAGAAAAATCTGCATGAACTCTTAACAGAGAACCACACGTCCACACAGAGAAATGTGCAGACGTGCAGTAGAGACTTGCAGATAGCCTGAGGAGTGGGAACACACAGTGACGGGAGTGGACAGTTAATTTGCAACTGCTCCAGATTAGAGTTATTTTTCTTATTCTTTTTAAAGGTAGTTAATTGTTATAGATTTTATGGTGATGACTAAATGTTTGTACATCTAAGAATATTCCATTCTGAAAATGTATGAGATAGAGATAGGGTTATAAGACAAAATGGTAGTCCAATTAATGTGTGTGTCTAGAAATGAATATTGTGGAGAATGGAACAGGTTGAAATGACTTCATTTAGGGAGTATCTGGGAGAACAAAGAATTATTTGATTCTACCAGACACATGCGAGAGGCTCCTGTCCTTGAAGACAGGAGGGATAGTTAAAGAACCGCCCAAGTTTGACTTATGTTGCAAAGATTGTGATAAGGAATGAATGGGTACTGTGGGAAGACACTATTTTCTTGGAAATGGTGGGGCCTTTGTATCTTTGTATTTCAACATTGTACCATATAAAAGACTGTGTACACCTTTTAGAGCTGAGAGCTCTCCTGAATTAAACCATTTACACTTGACCATTGTATTCTGGGCTTCTGTCTGTCTTATTTCAACCAGTATCTTACAAATACTGGGTAACAGACAGAGTTTGTTTAATTGAAGTTCAGTTTGTGAACATTGAGAACAAGATTTCTATAACATTAATGCATGTCAATCATGTCAATCACTGTTCTTTCAGTGTCGTTATTCATGTATTGGATCTACAGAACATCATGTATTATATTGTTTTCCATGTGATGGAATTTAATATAATATAATTCCTTCAAAAGTCAATGTTGCCTTTGGATTCCTACAGATGACACATCGAAACACATCCTTTATCACAGAGGAGTTTTTGTGTACTCTATGAGCAAGAGAGAGGAGAGCTGGAAAAGAGTATCTCCTCTCTCCTTCTGTCACAGCCTTGTTCTGTTTATGTAACCGACTGTCACCGCCTCAGGCACTGACTCGGGCTGAATTAACCTCTGTCAAAACTTGCCAAGCATAACCACACGCGTGCACACACACTCCATTTTGAGAGGCGAAAGCGGCAGAGCCACAATAAATGTATATAAGCCGTAGCAAGCCTTCGCATGTCAGACAAATTAGGGATTCTGTGACTGTCTGTTTGAGGAGACAGATGGACTGAGTGGGAGATGGGACTGATAGGGAATTGGTGTGCTTGTGTCCGCCTGCGTCCATCAACCTATATACTCAGTCCAAAAAAAGATGAGCTGTACAAAACTGTTTGTGTTTATTTCCCTTGATGCATTTTGACATTTGCATGCTTTTTGTTGTGCCTAGCTTGGTCTTCTCAGAACTCTTAAACACTCTTAATCTGTGTACGCGTTTGTGAGTTCTGGCAGGCTGTTGAAGTGTGTTTGTTTGTGTATGAGATGGGTGTTTGTGTGGGACTCAATTGGAGGGAATTAAGCTTAAATTCTGCAGCATTCTGTCTCCTTTTGATTTCACCAAACAGAAACCTAAGTTAACCGGGGTGTGTATTTTAAGAATGGCCTTAGGCCTAGATGCTGAATTTGAGCGCATGCTTTTAGAGGAGACAGAATGAGGTTGAGAGAAAAATAGGAGTGCTAAAACTATGATTCCAAATATAGGTGAAGCACATGGTGGTCACTGGAGAATGACATAAACAAATAAGAAATAAATACTTTTGTTTGAACTGGAGCTGAGTGTTTGAAGGGGATTGTATTTGATCATTTGGGGTAAGATGATCACAAACATTTGATATTCTGGAACACCATTTTATCCTGAGCTTCAGAGAAAACCTAAAAATACTATGCTGCTGTTGCCATAGGGATTTTGTACCACTGTTAAGCAACTGGACCACTTGCAATTGCAGCTTGAGCAGAGTTAAAAGAAGGGCAAGGGTATGAACAACACACAGTCTATAAGATAGAACAGTCCACTCAGTGGCTTTACTGTTAACATCAACTGCAGTCCCTTCTCAAGAGACTGGAGATATGACAGATGGTAATATCTCTATCAAATCACGCAATCTCTCTATCTGCAATCTCACACAGGAATGGGACTAGATAAAACACATCAAATATCTTTACTATGGGGAGAAATGGAGAGAGGGATTTCAAGCAGTGAATGTGCGTGTGCTTGTGCGTGTCTGTGTGCGTGTGCCTGTGTGCATTTGTGTGTACATGTACTGCCTGTGTGCCCCCTGCCCTGATCCACCCAGCTGTTTACCCTGAGATTGGAGCTGTGTCCTCTGGGTCACATCAGCCAGTTGGTCAGACCTGCTCCACGTACAGTAAAGAGGTTTAACATGAGACTCCTACCCCACAAACAGAGGTTTATTAGCAAGGCACTGCCCCTTTAAATCAGTCAGACTAACTAGAGAAAAAAGAGACCTGTAGACAGAAGACGGACGGACGCACTGACCGACACAATGGCTTGTGCGTATTGCAGAAAGCATCTCTGATTGTCAATGTCCACCATATGTTATTTATTGAAGCACAGCACATAGACAGAGTTAAAGAGGAAGTTGAGCTGCCAGGCAGATAATGGTCTATCACCACTGCGTACACAGGAGAGAGAGAGAAGAGCTCTGAGTGCTAGTGGATCACATGTCTCCAGAAGTCTGTGACTCATAGCATTCCTCCCGAGACTGGCTGATTGATTCTCCTCTCCTCAGTCTCGTTTCCTCTCGTTCCGCCTCAGACTGGTTAGGACCTGACGGTGGGCTGCCCGAGACACCACCCCCCCCCCCTCCCAGCTCTGGATGGCCTCACTTGACCTCTTACTGTAGTACCAGCCCCATCTGGCACCATCACGCACACAGTCTCTGTATTCCTTTCTGGATCATATAGCTGTCATGTGGCGCTTTGTATCATTTATTTAGATTAGCTCCAGAGAGCCCATGTTTCTCAGCAACCCAATGTGATCATGATAAATGTTAATCTGACATTTTAATAAACTGAAAGTGATACTCTGTTATTTAGATGGGATTCTAGCCTCCATTGTTAGATGTTATCTAACAGAGCAGTCTGAGCCCTGTGGTCAGGTCTTTCCCCCTGACTCAGCAGGTGGTAGTGGGACTGCATCATGATTGACATTATGGAGCTGCAGTTCTCATACTTTCCAAGCGAATCATGGATTAAATTATGTTTTATAAATGCGCTGGCACTTTGAGAGGCATTCCCCGTCATCATTCACGTTAACTATCCTTCCATCAAATGTGTGTAATCTAAGAGCGTTGCCAGCTGCCTATTATAGTCAGGGTTCATTCTAGTTTGCAGGGTAAAAACACGAAGACCCATTACAACCAATTGGACAGTGTGCCAGAAGGGGACTTGATTTTGTTGGTGTCAAAAAGATGCAAGTGGACATTTTCAATAAATTATACATGTTTTTCCATCCATTACATGTCAACATTGTATTAGCTAAAAGCTATTTTTAGAAAACATGTGGGGCAAGAAGCAGTTTTAGAAGCAGTACAAGTTTTGTTTTTGTACTCTTGTACAATGTTGAAAATGTCTGATTGTAGTGAGAATGATCGTACCTGTATAATACAGAATTAGCACTCAAAGAGAACAGAGCAGAATAGTACATTTACCACAACCAAAAACGTTTTTATTTCCCCTCCAACAAACTGTGGACATTTCAGATAATATACAAGATAGAGGTACCTGAACATGTCAAATAACAATATTAATTAATATTATTATAACAAAATGAATAATATACAATTTACCGTTCACTTTAAAATATATTTTTATTTTTTATTTATTTAAGAAACATGTACAATAAATAAAGATATAGTCTCTGTATGTAATCTAATTGCTATCTGAATATACCATAGTATCTTCTATGAATGCAAAAGGAGAAGAATAGAGGGGAGCAAAATAAACAGGTATAGAAGAAAAATGGAAGATGAGATGTTGTTTTCTCTTTCCTTTCATCAACTTTAAAATTTCACACACATACAGCAGTTTCTCTCTTTGCTTTTTCAAATACATCTGCCCGATCAGTAGCACACGTGTGTGTGCTTGCATAAGGCAGGCACCTTGGGACAGTTTGAATCCATGCTTGCAGTCTTGGACTTAATTTCAAACTTCATTGTGTGCCTTTTTCCATAAATAAATAACTGGGTAAAATAACCAACTTTGTAATAGGTAACAGAGTAAGCAGATAAGGGCGACAACTCACTGAGTCAACTAAAGAAAAGATTGCAAATGTCTCTTCAAATGTAACCTTCATGGCTCTTTGTATCCCTTACGGATACAAACAAAAACACCCAAATTAAGCACTCTTGTGGAAAAACTGACTACAGCGATGTTCAGTGTGCCCCTATGGCCAGCCTCTGTAGTCCAGTGTGCTGCTTCTTCTATGAGTCCAAAAGAGAGAAGAGAAACTGTGTGTGTGTGTTTTAGTCAAAGCAGTGGTCCTCCAGCTGGGAAATGATGGTGATGAGGTTCTGCAGACCGAAGATGTAGCCACTGTCCTGGCCCACGTGCACCACACTGTCCTCCACATAGTCAGGGCACGTGGTATGGGCAAAGTCAATCATCCTCACGTCCACCGCCGGCCCAGGGCCTGTATCAGATCGGGCTGCCAGACGTCCACCACCAGTGCTACCACTACTACTGCTACTGCTGCGGGAAAACCCAAACGCACTTGCCTCTTCATCTTTCTCCACTTCCTCCTCTTCTTCCTCCTCAGACAGACCGTCCTCGGGGCCTCTGCGTGTGTGTGTGCGGGGCGGCTCACCGTCGTAGATGATGAGCAGGGAGGAGGAATAGAAGCGATAGGACTCACAGCCCTCCAGGGCCGTCTGCATCTCCCTGAGCCTCCGCAGCACCGGGGAGAGCAGCTCGCGCCGCAGACGCCGCCCGTCATGGAAGAACTGGAACAGAGCCTCCTTGAAGCCCGACAGGGTTAGTTTACGCCCAATGTACTTATCCATGAACATGAGCTGACCCGAGTCTGACTGGCACACCTGAGAGAGAGGTTGGAGATGGAGGGGTTCAGAAACACAGTTCTTCCCTTTCATTCTGAACTAGAACTAAGCTATGCCTCCCCAATATATAATTTCAGACTCTTCAATTCTGCCCCATCCCCATCAATAACACAAGTTAACATTGTGCCTACCTGCATGCCACAGAGGCGTACTCCGATGGAGGCAGAGGTGCTTTGCTGGCACTTGCGGATTTGCATGACCTTCTTCTCCTCGGACACGTTGTCACCGTGCTGCCGTGTGCCCATTTTCAGGTCCAAAACGCACGGAACCGTGTGACGCCACGTCAGGTTCTCCAGCAGGATGAATTCTGGGAAGGGGTCCTGAGTCAAGGAGCCTCTGGTTACAAGAGAATCACATCATATTCCTAATGCACCTGGTTGGAGATTTAACTCTCTACTAATGTAGTAGGAAGACCTGAATCCCTATCAGCAAACACTAATTCATCAGATGGACCGGACACCAATCCATCTCTAGCCTTTCCTCACATCAATCCACTTACAAATACACATGTCACAAGTGGATTATCTGTGAGATTGTAAGGCTACATTGGACACAAGATTCTGCAGAGCGAAGAAATAGGCAGTACTACACAGTAATACGTTTAGGTACAGTACGTATAAAAACTTTGCAGGCAGGTGCTGGATGGCCTGATGTTCAAAGTGGTTGTTCCACGCAGAAAGGATACTGTACTGGTTGCGGTGCTTGGCGTTCTCCTTCATCCTCTGCAGGTGTTTTTGTTGGAGTTTGAGTCTCCAGGGGTTGTGTTGGATGGCATTTCTGCTTCCCAGAGGCAACTCCTCCTGCTGCAGCCACTCCAACTCCTCCCCCTCGGGCTTATGACTGGGGGAAATAGGAAGAGAGGGGAGTCAGGAGGGGTGGAGAGCATCAAGCTTACATTCTAGAACCTACAATGTGTCTCTACATACAGGTAAAAGGTAACTTCCAAAACAAAGGAAAATGTGGGATACAAAGTATCTTGAAAGCAGGTGCTTCCACACAGGCATGGTTCCTGAGTATGGTTCCTGAGTACATCCCATCATGTTTAGGGTCATGTAAAAAATGCCCAGTTGCTCATTATTTTGAGTAGAAGAAGAGATCTCAGTGACTTTAAAAGAGGGGTCTCAAATGAGCATTGGGGTTTTAAAGTGTGTGTGTGTGTATTTGACTCAGTCACCAGATCTCAACCCAACTGAACACTTATGGGAGATTCTGGAGCAGCGCCTGAGACAGCGTTTTCCACCACAATCAACAAAACAACAAATTCTGGAATTCCTCGAGGAAGACAGGAGTCGCATCCCTCCAATAGAGTTCCAGACACTTGTAGAATCTATGTCAAGGTGCATTGAAGCTGTTCAGGCGGTTTGTGGTGGCCCAACGCCCTATTAAGACACTTTATGTTGGCGTTTACTTTATTTTGGCAGTTAACTGGGGGTGACAGGTAATGTTGTATGGAAGGTATGCAAGACAAAGATCGTCTGCATATTATAACTGTTTGTGTGTGAGCTTGGTCAGATTGCATCACCTTTGACCATCTCGTCTCTTCCCTTTTTACCCTTTCCGTTATCCACTGTTCCTCCTGGCCTGGAGACCAGGGCTCTGTAGAAGTTCCATAACCCTCTGGCTCTCTCTAACTAACCCCAGCCTGGCCACGGCCTTACCATTAGCTACTCACACCAGATGGGGCCTGCCTGCTTGTATTTCAGTGTGTATATTTTGCTTTGTGTGTTTGTCTGTGTTTGTGTGCTTGTGTGAGCCAGTGTATGAGTTAAAGGGAAGAGTCACCCATTTTGAATGTTATATCGTACTCTGAGCAATGTTTTATAGATTCCCAGGGTCGTTTCATGTTTTCATGTGTATCTGAGCTATTTGCTGTTTAAGCAGGCAGAAATACAGGCTGTATTTCTGCCAGCTTGAACTGCGAATAGCTCATGAAATGACCCCAGAAACCAATAGAACATCACTCAGAGATGCACAAATATGATATAACACTCAAAATGAGTGAATCTTTCCTTTAAGTGTCAGTGATTGCGTGTGTTCACCATAACGCTCACCAGCTCTGGTGCCCTGTATGTCTCTTTATTGGTGTATCTCAGTAGGTCTCTGTAACAGTGTTTCAAGTGCATCCGTCTCTCTCTCGTCTCTCACCTCTTATCCTTGTCTTTGCTTGAGTCCAGCAGACTCTGGGCAGACAGCTGCTTGATTCCCCACTGGAGCATCTTGCTGTTGGGCTCGCCATTGACCGATGGGTCTATATTCTCCAGGTCCCCCACCCCAGAGTCACTTTGCAGGGGGTACGCTATGAGACACAGGTTGCCCTCCTCATCCTCCTCAAAATTCACAGATACCACACCTGAGGGACAGAGAGAAAGACGAAGAGAGAGAGGAAAGGAAGAAGAAAAACCGGTAAGACATCAACCTCGTAGAAATTGCAAAGCAACGGTTATTTTGACTCTCTCTCTCTGTAATACTGTATTTGAATTACAAGTAGGAAATAGAATAAACTGGGAAGTATTTGTCTTGGCAATTCCACGGTCACGGAATTGCGCTGAGACGAAGATTTTGTGAATGTAACCGCAAAAGTAATTTTGATTTGCAATACGTCATCACATAACGACTGTTATCCGCAACAAGTCAATTTGATTTGGAACATTTCTGGTGGGAAAATGTGCATATTGTTTTTATGTGGATTTTAGAATATCAAAATCAGTCACCAATTGGATGGAAACCTAGCTAGTAGAGTCTATGTTTCACAAGTTTGGACATCAAAGTACAGCACAGTAGAGCTCAGTAGAGTATCCAATACAGTATAGTTCTGTACAGTAGAGTACAATACATTATTCTGTACTCTACTCGTGTGTTCTACTGAACTCTACAATACTGTACTGAACTCTACTTTTCTTTACTGTACTCTACTGTGCTGTACTGTCCAAACTTGTGCACCCAACTGTGGTTCGTGACTATTAGGATTTCCCATTGTAGCCAATTCAATTGCAGATATTCCGTTACTGATTTTTTTTTTATTCCTGGAAATGGAATTTCTAGTTATCACTTAACAATTCATGAAGAAAATTGATATCAGTAAAATCACAATAACTAATGGATAGGTCTACCTTTACTTGTTACCTCTGTGAACTTTCATTATCCTCCCTCCTCATGAGGGAGATCAAATTAGATATGTGGGTTTACTTATTTACTTATTCAAATTTTTTGGGATGGAAAATAGTATTTTTTTATATATTTCTTAATCTAAAAAATATATACTCTTAGCTTTCATTTGACACCCAATTTGACATGACACTATGAACTTCACATATTGGTGCTCAATGGTCATTTCACATGCAAATGACTGTCTCTTACCCCCAACCATTTTTTGTCTCCTGCATTTCTAAAGTTCCAGAGCTGTCTGCCCTGGTGTCTCTCAACCTGATAGAGATCAAAGGACCTGGACAACTCCATAACAAACATAGACACAGATCTCCCAACTCGGATCTCGAGCGAGTGAGAGAGAGAGTAATGTAGATATGGGGCTTGGGGAAAACAAATAGAGGCTGTGTCTATCTGGAAATCTTGTTTATTTTTGTGTACATTATGCTCTTGTGTAAACACACACACTCCCAATATTATGCTATCAATCATGCAGAAAAGGAAAGTCATTCCAAACACAAACCACCAAAGCTCGAGCAGATGCAATCAAAAATGCTATTTATTTGAATTGATTTGAACTGGTTTATCAAACCATGATAGCAGTAATATTATTAAACAGTAGACGACAGAGCAAAATTAAATAAAACTTATTAAAAACACCAACAAACACAAATCATGTAAACCTATGCATATTGCCTTACAACAACTTGTGCAATAAGAGAACAGAACAACAGTTTGCAGTCTCTGTAGACGGACCAGATGGATGAAGAGAAAGCCTTTTTCAGTCACTCTACCCATCCCACAAGTACATCATTCTAACCCCCCTCTCTCATGAGTCATGCCCCACCCTACCCTATCCAGAATCATCCCACCTCTCTCACCCAGCCACCCCAACTCTCTGTGGGGATGCATAGGACACAACAGCTGCAAATATTAACATGTAGCTCAAAGGGAAGATTGAAGATTAAGATAAAAAGGGAGATACAGACTGGGATGAATTGGATCTCCTCTTCCTTGTGTACACACACAGGTTCACCTTTCACTTGTCTGTCAGGGACTAAAGACAAACAGCTGCAGTGAACCGTAACACAGTGTTAGATAACCCACTTAAAGGGCTAGACTGTGGAGGGGAGACGCAGCACTGGTGGCGGAAGGGGAGAGTTAACCAGATTGGGAGGACTTTAGGACCCTGCAGGTCCACACTGCCTTCTGAATCTCAAGCCTTAGATACTGATGTCATGGTATGACAGATTCACCCCTATCCTGTTGGAATGCATATTTGTGTGTGTGTGTGTGTGTGTGTGTGTGTGTGCGCGCGCAACTAAACCTGTCATCAGTTAAAGCATACTATACTACATTCTACCTGTTCTGCATGCTCTCTGGGCAGAGAAACACAGCTCCAACCTGTTTCTGTGTGACTGCAAACAGGGGCAGGGCAGGACACCCTGTTGGTGCTCCAATGCTACAACACCCTGCTGTGGCCAGGTACAATAGCACCTGCTACCACACAGCATCCTGTCTGGCCTGCAAAGTCCTACTTTGGGCCTTGGAGAATTGACAAAACCCACCTGATCCTTCTGTGGAGGGGCACAGTCAGACTTCCTAAAAACAATGAAAAATGCATGCACCTGCAATAACCTACCCTCTTTTCCAACCGCCTTCCATACCAATCAAGAGATAGTGAGAGAGAGGATGGAATATGGAGAAAAAGAGATAGAGAGAGAACACAGCAAAACAACATTAGCCCAGTCACACATAGTAGATGGATGCGGTGGAGGTTGGGGTTAGGAAAGGGAAAGGGGGATACCTCGTCAGTTGTACAACTGAATGCATTCAACTAAAATGTGTCTACCGGGGTAGTTTCTTACCTCTGTACTGGGGGGTGAACTTCCTCATGGCGCTGGGTAGGCTCTTGTAGAACTGGTGCTCTCGGGGGATGAGGGGCTTGCAGATGGTCTGCTCCCCGAAACGCAGCACGCAGCAGTGACCCCCCACCTGGTGCATGAAGGGCTCAAGCGGGACCCCTTTCTCCAGATAGTGTTGTAGCTGCTGCTGCGTCTGCTGCTGCTTGGCCTGCATAGTCTGAGCCTCCATGGCCGGACTCATCCTCCACTGACCCGGTGTACAGCGACACCACACGCATTAGTCTCCCTCCTCAGGGACACAGTGCAGCAGGGCCGCAACGCGACAATCAGGACGACCACACGCAGGCCACTGGGTATCTCTGTTGATGTTGTTGTCGTTTATTTTGATCCCTCCTTTTCTTTGGTTTCCTCAGAGGAGGCAGTGATTATCTCTCCTGTGCAGGAGGGATTTTGCAAGACAAAAACAAAGAGGGAAGTAGGAAGAGAGAGTGAGAGAAATATCATCTCAGCGTTTGTTGATCTTAAATCCCTTTTTTCCTCCTGGCCTTAGAAAGTAGGTGGCAGAGAGGTGTAGGAACAGACAGTCCTTTGTGTCCTGAGGTTGAAAGGAAGGTTTGCGCAGCTGCTTCTGCTTTCCAGAGTCTGGTCTGCCTGACTCCACTGAAACCCTCCTGACACTGACAGCCTGCACTTACTCTGACTGGTAACTCTCACAAGCACAAACACAGACCCGCCCACTCAGCCCTCTTCCACCAATCACAAGCAGGAGCATGTTGTTGGGTGGTAACCCTTCGAGGGAAGAGAGCGTGCAAACGAAGAGGGATGGAGGGGGCTTGGGGAGGGGAGAGAGAGAGAAAAAAGGAAAGAAGCAGAAAAACGGAGTATGAGGAGGGATGGGCTGAACTGAACTATTTCTCTCTGTGTGACAGAAGCGTTTTAACCTTAACAACCTCACACAACAAACTGCATTTCCTCATTCAGACCAACGACTGAGAGGGTGAGACTGGTGATAAAATAATGCAGTCCCAGTGCCCACATATAGGCGACTGCCATTTGACATTCGCAAAGACAGTCAGTAATGTCACAAACACACTCGGAAACACAGTAACAATGAGTTTTCAATAAGACAAGTAACCTTGAGAGCAACAGAATGTTGATTATGGAACAAACAGCGGTCTGGTATGGTGTAAATAATGGTATCAGTGAAGGTAAAGGTAGTCTTGAGGGCAAAATAGAACATGGAATAAAACAGTGTTGTTCTCTTACAGTTTACTCTGCAGATAAACTGCCAACATTGCCTTAGCTAATAGCTAGGCATAACATGCTAACTGGGAGCAGGGCCCTGTACAGCAGAAAGAGTCCGTGGATAGAAAGAGAGCGACAGAGAGGAGATGGGGTTTTGTGTTTCCTGAGCTGCAGTATGGGGACTGTAATCCTTCCCTTCTTGAAACAGATTAGCCTAGGCTACCACAAAGGGAGAACATACCAACTCCTCATTCACAGAATGGCCAGTCACCACAGGACAGGTAAGGAGTCGGGAGTGTGCATATGCATGTGTGTGTGTGTCTGGCCCAGTGGCAGAGGAGAAGATATACACTGGCTTGTTCTCCTGAGACCACAGGCAGCAGCAAGCAATCCCCACAGTAATCTCTCTAACCCAGCATACTGGAACACTACAGGGAGGAAATGGGCCACAGGAAGAAAAAAAAGGAACTAAAACACACAGACAAACAGAGGCTGACGGCACAGGGCACAAAGGGACTGTCAGGTAGGCATTAACTCCTTGCCACCCTCATTGGCACAACACACTGTATACATCAATGATGTCGCTCTTGTTGCTGGTGATTCTCTGATCCACCTCTACGCAGACGACACCATTCTGTATACTTCTGGCCCTTCTTTGGACACTGTGTTAACTAACCTCCAGACGAGCTTCAATGCCATACAGCACTCCTTCCGTGGCCTCCAACTGCTCTTAAATGCAAGTAAAACTAAATGCATGCTCTTCAACCGATCACTCTCCGCACCTGCCTGCCCGTCCAGCATCACTACTCTGGACGGTTCTGACTTAGAATAAGTGGACAACTACAAATACCTAGGTGTCTGGTTAGACTGTAAACTCTCCTTCCAGACTCACATTAAGCATCTCCAATCCAAAATTAAATCTAGAATCAGCTTCCTATTTCGCAACAAAGCATCCTTCACTCATGCTGCCAAACATACCCTCGTAAAACTGACTATTCTACCGATCCTTGACTTCGGCGATGTCATTTACAAAATAGCCTCCAACACTCTACTCAACAAATTGGATGCAGTCTATCACAGTGCCATCCGTTTTGTCACCAAAGCCCCATAAACTACCCACCACTGCGACCTGTATGCTCTCGTTGGCTGGCCCTCGCTTCATATTCGTTGCCAAACCCACTGACTCCAGGTCATCTATAAGTCTTTGCTAGGTAAAGCCCCGTCTTATCACAGCTCACTGGTCACCATAGCAGCACCCACCCGTAGCACGTGTTCCAGCAGGTATAATTCACTGGTCACCCCCAAAGCCAATTCCTCCTTTGGCCGCCTTTCCTTCCAGTTCTCTGCTGCCAATGACTGGAACAAACTGCAAAAATCACTGAAGCTTGAGACTCATATCTCCCTCACTAGCTTTAAGCACCAGCTGTCAGAGCAGCTCACAGATCACTGCACCTGTACATAGCCTATCTGTAAATTGCCCAACTACCTCATCCCCATACTGTTATCTATTTTGTTTTATTTATTTTTGCTCCTTTGCACCCCAGTATCTCTACTTGTACACTCATCTTCTGCACATCTATCACTCCAGTGTTTAATTGCTATATTGTAATTATTTCGCCACTATGGCCTATTTATTGCCTTACCTCCGTTAATCCTACCTCATTTGCACACACTGTATATATACTTTTTCTACTGTATTATTGACTGTATGTTTGTTCATTCCATGTGTAGCTCTGTGTTGTTGTTTGTGTTGCACTGCTTTGCTTTATCTTGGCCAGGTCGCAGTTGTAAATGAGAACTTGATCTCAACTAGCCTACCTGGTTAAATAAAGGTGAAATAAAACACCCACTGCCTCAGACACACGGATTACCCAACACTAATATAGCAATACGTCTGACACTCGGGCCATGTCTTGATCATTCATCTCTGACCTGAACATTGGTCAATATCCATGCCAATGGTAGCCTATTGCCAGAAGACATGTTGACTTTGGCCTAAACTTTTCAGACACTTGCAAGACTTTTGGGAGGGGCACGAGAATGTCAGAGAGGAAGCGAGAGCTGCCTGTAACCTTGCTATAGAGCAGTAAAGCAAGGTTGTTGGCCATTAGTGAGGTGGGTAGAGCATTAAACAGCGTGTTCCTGAAGTATGTGCCAGAGGGACACAGAGACACAGAGATCCACTGACAGACCAGGCCATGGCCTGAGAACCAATAAGAGCAGTGGGGCAGTCCTTTTCACCTCCACACATCTCCATAAAATGCACACACACAGACGTCAGACACAGTCTCAAATGACACGTCTTGACAATAATGTCTGACTTCCTGGCAAATAACATTCTCACACTAATAGTTATTGCCAACACTGAAAAGAAGTGGACTTTGGCCTGAACTTTGGAGAGACTTGCAAGACTTTAGGGAGTGCTACAACAATGGACCCATTTTTGAGGGAAATATCCCCAGGAGTGGTGGGGCAGCATGCGATTTATTTTTTTCAGCATGAGATTTTCTCTTTTCTCCCTCAATCCCCTGTCCATCTCCTCATTTGAATTCCACACTGTCACTGTCACTTGTCCACTCAAGCTTAACATTGTTGCCATCTATCGCCCACCAGGTGCCTTTAGAGAGTTCCTCAATGAGCTTGACACGTTGATAAACTGCTCATCGTACTGGCCGACTTCAACCTCCCGACATCTGCCTTCGATTAATTTCTTTCCACCTCTTGCTTTACCCTCCTTGCCTCTTTTGACTTCCCCCTTTCCCAGTCCCCTCCCACTCACAAGGCAGGCAAAAGGCTTGACCTCATCTTTACAAGAGACTGCTCACCTACTGATCCAGCTGCAACCCCCCTCCAGGTCTCTAATCACTACTTTGTTTCCTTTTCTGTCTCCCTCTCCTCCAACCCTAACCAGCTCTCTTCGTTCTCTTCGCTCTCCCACTACTCTCTTCTATTCTATTATCTCACCCTTCTGCGAAAACCTTCTCCCTCCTTTCTCCTGATTCTGCCTCTTCGACCATACTCTCCTCCCTTTCCGCATCCCATGACTCTCACTGTCCCCTTTCCTCCAGGACGGCTCTGCCCTCCCCTCCTGTTCCGCCGGCTGAGTGACTCATTGTGAGCTTACAGAACAGCGGGCAGCTGAAAATCTCTACCTTCTCTTCCTCTGTAACCACTGCTAAAGCGACTTTCTATCACTCTAAATGTCAAGATTCTGCCTCAAACCTAGGAAACTATTTTCCAAAGTCTACTCGCTCCTTAATCCTTCACCACCTCGCTCCTCACTTCAAATCAAAGTTTGTCACGTGCACCGAATACAACAGATGTAGACCTTACAGTGAAATGCCTACTTACAGGCTCCAACCAACAGTGCAAAAAAGGTATTAGGTGAACAATAGGTAAATAAAAAAATAAAAAAGAGTAAAAAGACAGTGAAAAATAACAGTAGCGAGGCTATATACAGTAGTGAAGCTATAACAGTAGCGAGGCTACATACAGGCACCGGTTAGTTAGGCTGATTGAGGTAGTATGTACATGTAGATATGGTTAAAGTGACTATGCATATATGATAAACAGAGAGTAGCAGTAGCAGGTGGTGGGTGGCGGCACACAATGCAGATATCCCGGCTCTGAAAAGAAGGTTGACAACATCCACCCACACAAATCCCCTACCCATTGGTCTCTTTCTCCCCTCTCTATCCAGATGAAATCCTGCGACTAGTGAGGTCCGGCCGCCCAACAACCTGCCCACTCGACCCCATCCCTTCCTCCCTTTTCTATCCAAAACACTTGAGCGTCCTGTCTCTGACCAACTCTCTCGCTATCCCTTTCAGAATGATCTTCTTGACCCTAACCAGTCAGGCTTCAATATGGGTCACTGAACCAAGACGGCTCTCCTGTGTCACGGAGGCTCTCCGCTCTGCCAAAGCTGACTCTCTCTCCTCTGTTCTCATTCTCATAGACATTGTGAACCATCAGATCCTCCTCTCCAGCCTCTCAGAGCGTCTCAGGCTCTGCACACTATTAGATTGTGTCTTACCTGGCAGGCAGCTCCTTCCAGGTGACATGGAGAGGATCTGTGTCTGCATCAAGTACTCTCACGAAAGGCTGTCCCTCAGGACTCGGTTCTAGGCCCTCTCCTCTTCTCTCTATACACCAAGTCCCCTCGGCTCCATCATTTGGTCTCTCCTAATTGCTACTACTTTTCTCCTTCAACCCTTCTGACTCCCAGGTGGCGACATGCATCTCTGCGTGCCTGGAAGATATTTCAGCTCAGATGTCGGCCCACCACCTCAAAAAAACATTAAAGAAACGTTAAAGAAATGTTTTTAAAACGACCATACCAAATCTGCCCGCTCCAAGACCTTGGCATCAGGGTTGACAACTCCACAGTGTCACCCTACCAGAGTGCAAAGAACCTTGGCGTGACCCTGGACAACACCCTGTATTTCGCTTAAAATATCCAAGCAGTGTCTCGCTCCTGCAGGTTCATGCTATACAACAGTGCTAACCAACCATTTCTGAGTCAAGATCACTTTGAGTCAAAATGCAAGCCGAGATCTACTGCTTCCATCTTTTATTTCTATATGACTTAAACTTAAGCAACATTAACCTACTAAAAACAGTTCTGTAGCAATGAATTGCCCGGCCAATGTTGTTCTTCTCAGACTATTTTGGAATTATATTTCAAAATGTAAGGTACATGATCACACTAGTATTACTTGTGAGGCACAGCTGAATGAGCATAATAATTGGCTTTTTATTATTTTACTACACTACATTTCATGTTGTTAATCCGATGTCCAGATAAAGTTAAATATTACTCAATATAAAAAAAGAGACAAGCCGCTAATAATAACAACAACGCAAGTTTATCAAAATTCATTGCAGCTGCAGTGCTTGCAGTAGCGTGAGTGGAAGTAGGGAGAATGCACACTTTATGGCTTATAAAAGTGTTGAACAAAGTGTTGAAAGTACTGAATAACAACTTACTAATGAACTGCTGTATTTGTTGAGTCTCTCTCTAGTCATGGTTTTAAAAGTTTTTAAATCTCAAAAGGTTAGGGCTGGCCCTGGGCCATGGGCACAGGCAAATTGGGCAGAGCAGAGCAGAGCAGAGGAGTAACTGGAGTGGAGCTATGATGCAGGTGCTGAGTAACTTCAGACAGGAGATGAGCTATTCTTTTAAACCTAGAGAGCAGCCTAGGGCTAAGAAGGACAGATTAACAAAGGCTGTAGCTCACATACAAGCAAGTTAACACTGTAGGCTAAACGCACCCATCAATCACAGTCACACACATCCCTCTGCAAAGGAAGGCAGGACTGAGCTTGACTCCACAACAACATCCTAGGCTATTTGTATATCTCTAGGAATTTGTGTTAGGCCTATCTTTTAAGTGCTTTAGAACAGATTTAGAATGGAATCGATAGACTACAGGTTTAGTAGGTGTCTATGGCATCCCTAATATCACAATAACCCAGACTGACTGTACACAAGGACACAGACACACACACAGAACACCTCTGCTGGCCTGTCTTTTCCCCTCTCTCTGGGCTGGTGCGTGGAGAAAGGCTCAGCTTGCTCACCTCAGTTTTAGCCTATTCCCCAGACAGACAGATCAGTTCAGATCACATCAGATCAGAAACATGCACACTATTTACACACTAACCAGGTTTTCACCATTTCATGCGGATTAATTACCTGACGCATGAAAAAAGTCACGACCGGGCTGATGGAAACAGGAAATGCCGGTACAATTTTAACAATGTTCGACATGGTGAGATCTTTTTGTGTCGGTAAAATGTATTATGCGAGAAATGGCGATGGAAAGTCCTTTATGCACAAATACTGATATAACCATCACATCAAAGTAAACGTGGTGGCACGCGATGACATGTTGTGTGGTCCTCTCACTACAACGTGGAAAAGCACGCAAGTTATGATGAACTTCACAGGGTGGTGAAAGTGCACGGTGATGAGCTTGATGCTCCTTTCCAATAAATATCAAGGGTCTTATTCTGGTGACATGATGATTGATAATTGGCTGCCATTTGACTAATCAAAATAATATCGCTCGTATCAATATAGGTAGTCTACCCGCACGGTATCTGAGAGCTGTTGGCTAGAGCACACGTGAAAAGACCAGAGTGGACTCATTTGCTATATAACGCAACAGTTTTTGTGATAAAACCATCACATTGAAAGTGCGATGGAAACCCATTTCACTTAAAAAATGTATTTGGTACATGGAGAATGAATGCGCAAAAGGTATTTTTATGTATAGTACGTCATCACCCACTGGCTTTTAGTTGCAGTGAGTTCATTTGATGGAAACTCATTTCTGGTGGATTTTTCTGTTGTTGCATATTTTATAATATTCACATAGAAACAAATCTAGCTAATGACACTAAGTAGGGTCCGAATGCTTTATCTTTTGAATGTACAGTACCAACATTCTCTGCGCACGCTTAGAAACATGAACAGGCTACACACACGCCACCCACACACACTCACAGACGCTAAAGTTAATGTGAGAGGTAAAAGGTCCATAAACCAGAGTGCAACAGGTGTGACACTAGATCACTTCAGCCTATCTGACACAGCTGCATCACCTTGGCTACAGTCCACACACACACACACACATGGAATATTATCTTACTCACTCTGGAGATGGCAAGTTGCCAAAAGTGATG
Organism: Hucho hucho; assembly: GCA_003317085.1. Taxonomy (NCBI): domain Eukaryota; kingdom Metazoa; phylum Chordata; class Actinopteri; order Salmoniformes; family Salmonidae; genus Hucho; species Hucho hucho. Next base: position 27,026 of record QNTS01002256.1, on the reverse strand, counting down.
GCAACCTATTTGACCCACTTCTGAGGGCATCATGCCAAGGCTGGAGGCAAGCAGGAACTTAAATTCCCTTCCTAAATTGACTGAATCTGAATGGAATTCACCCCAACCCACATCTGAAACCTTATCTCAACCAGTGTCCCAGCCTCCCTGGGGCCCATCCAAAGCCCCTGTTAATGTATTTTAATCTGAGCCACTGCAGTAGGTGAGTAACTCAGCTCTCTGACACAGATTGATTAGGAAGTGCCAAACACAGTGCAACCAGAACAATAAAGCAGATATGCAGGTTGTGACCTTACAGCAGTGACACAGTGACAGAGTGTCAGTGATGAGGTCACTGAGGAGGAGTCCCACCCATCCTGGACCAGCCCATCTGGTTCCAGTCCAACAGCCTTTTCCTGTTCCTACCCTGACCTCACATCCTGCAGGTAACCAGGAGAGCAGCATTACTGGCTTCAGCTAAGGCTATCTCGACTGGAGGATATACACCTCACTGTTCTTTTGAAGCAGTCCTTAGACCAAAATGTACTGAAAATCCGTGCCCTTCTCACAAGTTTGATGATTACATTTTCTGAAGGTTTGGACATTTCTCACTCAAGAAGAGCACCTGAACACACTGGTCAGTGGTGTGTGTGCGATAGAGCCTTTTTTTGGCTCAACACCCCACTACCTGTGTCCAGTCAGTGTCCAGGAACCCAGAGAGCAGCATCTGTTCATAACAAGACCAATATCACAGGGATCTAGCCTACCTGTCAATGAGAGGATGATTTGTTTGTGTTTGAATGTTGTGTCATGTTATTTCCATACAGTGGCCAGGGATGCTCAGCCTCAGAGCATCTTTGGAAATGAAGGCCTTATCCACAGCACAGCCTGAGCCAGCAGGTCAATAGGGTCATCCTCTGTGGAGAGAGGCACAATGTGTGTGGACTGGAAGTGGGTGTGTAAGAGAACTTTGAGAACGTCAAGGAGTCCATTAGGATTAAACCAGGTGTCACTTTCCTGACACCAGGGCATAGCTATTCAAAGGTTTTGTCAAGTTGGTGTACGTGTAGGCCTATGTATGTCTGTTTATCTGTGTGTCTGTCTGTGTACAAGCCTTCCTGAGATTTTCTCACCTAGAGCAGAGTGACGATCTCGTCTCACCAGACGTGCACATGCCTTTTGGTCTTGGCTCATCAACACTAAATAAACCCCCTCAATCATACCCCTCTCACCTTAAATATCAGCAGTCACACACCTAAACGCATGCTATTAAAAGTCTGAGAGGCCTGAGCCCTGACACAAACAAAGAAATGCCACCAACACTGACCCAAACATCCCATCCATTCACATAGCCCAGGATTGGCTCTCCTTAAGGGCCATGCACAATAAATACATGCACTTCACATTATCCTGCATGCCTGTCGGGTCCTTTGTGCATGACCAGAAAAGGAGAGGCAGCAGTACAAGTAGCCTATCGACCCACCTACCTGAACCTGACTGCTCTGTATGAGACAGAGGAAACCAACATGGAGAAGTGAAATGTTTAAAAAGTGGAAAAGGGGCGATTAGTCTACTTCTCTGGAGAGAGGGAGAGAGAGAGGGCGTTTCATGTGGACAACTAGTCTGGACAGGCTGGCTGAGGGAAACTCAAGCTTGGCTTTTAAAGTTTCACTTGGAAATATGATCATATTAAAATAGGATATATGATCATTACAGGGTGACTGAGGGCTGGAATCTGCTGTCTCACCCTGGAAAGGTAATACTTACTGTAAGTCAAGATCCTGCACGCCCACGCACACACACACACACAACACAACTAAAAGCAGCCCGACTTCTGACAGTTGAATAGAATATTGGAAAGCAGCAGTTGTCATTGGTGGTCTGATGTAGGGGGCCTATTAGGTTCTTGCAAGTTGATGTTAATAATAATCAGTGAGAAGTGCATAGTAAGTGTAGTGTGTGTGTGTGTTTTTAGAACAAGTATGACGCAGGCAGTTGATAGAAGTTATTTGGGCAGTAGCACAGTGTATTTTGGTGTCATGACCAACAATTTGTCCCATGGCTCTGCAGTGCTTGTGTGCACGTGAGGGAGAATGTGACGAGTGTCTGCAGATCACAGAGGAACCCCTACCTGTCCTCTAATGTACCCCCCAGTCAAAACTCTTTCCATCTGCATCCATCTGCATGCTGAATCACTATCACCTGTTAGTTCCTATCCTCTCCACTCATACTACCCCACATAAAAAATACTACAGTTTACTATAGAATACTACAGTACTTGCTATAGAATTATGTAGTAAACTGTAGCATACGGTAGAATACTATACTACACACTGTAGTATCCCTTGATTGTGTGTATGTAGTACTTAGTTGTGTAATTGTGTAGTATACTGTAGAATACTATATCAAACACTACAGTATTATCCACACAAAGAACACTTTAGTAAATAATACAGTATGTCCCCAAAAACACTACAGTAAATACTACAGACAGCAAAAACACTACAGTAAATACTATAGTATATACTGTTCTTTTTTTACTACAGCATTTATACTATAGTAAACTGTAAATACTACAGTATACTACAGTAAATACTATAGTATTCACTGTCAGTCTGCAAAAACACTACAGTGAATACTATAGTATTAAACACATAGTATACCCTATAGTATTTTTTCATGTGAGACTGCTTGGGCATTCTGTGTAGAGTGCTGTAGAAAGGAAGAGCAGTGTCTGTGATGGATTGAAACAATACAGACAGGGTGTCTGTCTGTCTGGCTGCTGAGGTGAGGTGACTGGTCTGATGATGACCCCTGAGTGGGTGCTGATGGGGAACCTGGGCCTGGTCCAATGAATAGGCTACATGAATAGGCTACACCTGAGACCAATAGTGACAAAGCAGAGCACAATGGAAAAGTACTGCAGCCTGAGTCACACAACACAGTGATTTGACACACACATCCGGTACACACACACAGAAACAACCTGCTTGCAGGCAGATCAACAACTACAGATAAATACATACAGAAGACACATAATATGAAAATATGTGCAAAGCAAACAGCATACTACAAGTAGACTAGGCAACAGATTCAGATCAGAACAGCTAAGAGATGTGCATTTTTCACAGACAGTTCGAGAAAATAAGGCATATGCCAATGAGTGGGTTGCTGGAATATGGTCAGCGTGGGAGTGTGTCAGACTGATGATGAGAGCGTGAAGAGTAGACCCAGTAATTGTTAGCCTTTTCTCTCCACCATTATCACTGCTCCCACTCAATCCAACCCCTCTGTCCCCATTTAACCCCTTTACAATCCTATATCACTACTTTGTACTTCCCTGCTTGCGCAATCTGAGACAATCTCCCTTTGATGACCCAAATCCCTTCATGCTCTTCAACAGGCCACTCCCAAACAAAACTGCCTTCTATTTATAGTCACCAAAACAAGGAAACTCCAAACCACACCTAATGCCTGCTCAGCTGTACAGAGAGAGAGAGAGAGAGAGAGAGAGAGAGAGAGAGAGANNACACACACACACACACAACACAACACACACACACACATATATATACACACCATCAGCAACAACAAAAAATCACATTCAAAGTAACGATGGGAACTAATTCTCTGGGTGCTCTGCTGCACGCGATCCCCAGCTGGAGAGAACAGGAGGGATCAGCCTGGCCCTGCCACAGCAAAATGGAAAAAGTGGAGCGAGAGACAGAGACACACACTAACCCAGCCACTGTGCCAGCCCAATGTATGCTATAAAAACCCATGTGTATGTATGTATGTATATGTATGCGTGTGTGTGTGTGTGTGTGTGTGTGTGTGTGTGTGTGTGTGTGTGTGTGTGTGTGTGTGTGTGTGTGTGTGTGTGTGTGTGTGTGTGTGTGTGTGTGTGTGTGTGTGTGTAACGAACAGCTGACTAAAGATGTGACGGCCGGGCGGTTGAGTCCATTTCTGACTCTGTTGCCTTGGCAACAGCCCCAAAATGCAGCAGCAGCAGCACACAGAAATCAAATTAATGATTATATTTCTATGGCAGCACATGCAGTCAGAAGCACAAGAAAATGTGCGTAAACCTTCACAGCCCTACACTCTACCTTACAAAGCAGGTTGCAACGACTCGGCTGGTACTGTGAAGTGGAGCTATTCTCTGTGCCCACTCAAGGACAAATACCAGAGCCTCTCTCGCTCTCCCATTCACTCAATCTAACCGACTTCCCTGGCACAACAGTCTCTTCCTGGTTGTGCCACTTATGGAGCCTTTTATACTTTAGCAAACCATGCTTCTCAACAACTAGGCTAAGAGCTGCAGGCCAGGAAAACAAAAGAGCAAACGTTAGGCTATATATATGATTCATGCATTTGACAAGACACCAACACACACTTTCCATGACAACAACCAAATGACTGACTGTGTGTGACCAACGAAGGGCATGATGGCACTTCATAGGTCACACACAGTCAGTTGGACTGGGGGAGGTATTACTTTTCCTGGCAGTGTCACTCCTCGTCTTAGGTTTGATGGCGCACAAATAAAGCCATGGTGTCCCTCCAGAAGGGCTTTTAGTCTCCCCAGTGCCCTCTCTCCTCTCACTCTCAGGGGGCAGGGAAACCCCCCTCCTGTGCTGGCAGAAGAGTGAATGTGTGCTTTAGAGAATATCCGATATGGCTCAGTTGTCAGTTCTGATTTAGTATGATCACACAGTCCTAGAATAGGCCTATCTAGCCTAAAGAGAATCCCTCCACTCTATTACAGCTTCTGTCTCATCAAACAATCTGTCCATCACTGGTAGTCAGTCCACAAGAGTGTACAAGACTTTAGAACTACATAATAAGTGTACAGGCTTTGGGCTATATTAAGGTATTAAGGTCACATTGTAAGTGTGTCTACAAAGCTTTTTATAGATAAACACAAACAAACAGAAACAACACAAAAACACCACAACAACCACACCTGATACGCACCACAATATGCCCACACCTGTTCATGACCACACAACAACACATGGTAGCCTTCCATTTCAATACACATGTAAATATCAAATTCAAAGACAATGTCTGTCTGTTGGGAAAAATCACACTCCTCAAGATGGTCAATGTAAGGTTTCCAGATTTGATCAAACATGTCTTTTTTTTTTGCTTAATTTGATAAAATGCATTCGGAAAGTATTCAGACCCCTTGACTTTTTCAACATTTTGTTACGTTACAACCTTATTCTAAAATGGATTAAAGAAAAATGTTCCTCATCAATCTACACACAATACCACATAATGACAAAGCAAAAACAGATTTTTAGAATTATAGCAAATTTATAAAAAAAAAATATTTACATAAGTATTCAGACTCTTTGCTATGAGACTCGAAATTGAGCTCAGATGCATCCTGTTTCCATTGATCATCCTTGAGATGTTTCTACACATTGATTGGAGTCTGTGGGACCTTATATAGATAGGTGTGTGCCTTTCCAAATCATGTCCAATCAATTGAATTTACCACAAGTGGACTCCAATGAAGTTGCAGAAACATCTCAAGGATGATCAATTGAAACAGGATGCACCTTAGCTCAATTTCGAGTCTCATAGCAAAAGTTCGGAATACTTATGTAAATAAGGTATTTCTGTTTTTTATCTTTAATAAATGTGCAACAATTTCTAAAAACCTGTTTTTGCTTTGTCATTATGGTGTATTCTGTGTAGATTGATGAGGAAAAAATGTATGTAATCTGTTTTAGAATAATGCTGTAACGTAACAAAAAGTGGAAAAAGTCAAGGAGTCTGAATTCTTTCAAGAAGTCTGAATTCTAATATTTCTAAGTTGTAAGAACTTAAAGAAATTGGTCTTGGATAACCCAAATGTTTATTGTAATTGATTGAATAACAGTAGAGAGCCATTATAATACATTATGATTAAAATTCATGATGCCACCAGGACTTAAAGGTATCGTCATTAAATGCTAGAGGTAATGTGGAGTTGCTCCAAATAGGGATGCTTGGCAAATATGAATTGAATATCATTGGATTGTCCGTTTTTTTCTTTAATGCCTTAGACCCAAAGTAGTCAATATATTTTAAATCATATGGTATTACATTTATAGCTTCAATACTCCTCCTTGCACAAGGATAGTCTTCTGTCCATTGTTTAACTGAATGCAGTTGTGCGGCCCAGTAATACATTTTCATATGAGGTAGTCCAAGACCTCGAGATTTATAAGTGTAAAATATAAAATTTGACTGTTGAGGTCTTTCCATTCCAAATAAAGTTGGACAGTAGGCCATTATTTTAAGAAACTTGTAATGCTTGGAATAATTGAATCAACTTTGGTAGTACATTCATTTTGATTATGTTGACTCTACCTAACATAGAAATAAGGAGAGATCTCCATCTCTGAGCATTGGATTCAATCTTATCTATTAAAGGAGAGTAGTTGATTTTATAGGCCTCCTCCAAAACTATATTCTGTTGTTTATTCCCTATTGAAATTTGGCCTCCAGGTACAGAGGTCGCCATAAAGCAGTTCTTAGTAACTGATATCTGGGCCCTTGAGCCATAAAGTCGGCCATGGGTGTCCTTAAGCAATTAAGATGTATAGTTTCAAATGTATAGTCTATTCATTCCCTAGGTCTCAGCCTTGATTTAATGTTTTGACCCAGGGAAGGATGAGACAACAAACAGATAAGAGGAGCATTTAGGTCTGCCCTCCCCGCTTTTATTTTGCGTCGAGCATTTCTCCACACCTTGATCAGTTTTCAATTCCTAACAGTATCAATACACCCAGGTATTTCATGTGTCTTTGTCCATTTCCACTGAAATCTACTTTCCAAGCTTGAAAAGTCATAATTAGTCATTCACTTTGAATCCTGATACAACACCATGTGTCCAACAGTTGTAAAAGAAATTATAGAGAATGTTCTGGTTTAGATAAATAAGGTAAAATGTAATCTGCATACAATAATATCACGTGTGGTTCTCCACCAATCTCAATTCCCCGGATTGAGCAATGGAAAGCTTTTTAAGGATATCTGATCATGTCCCCATAACAGCTTGGCTACATATAACTGTGTATGTGAGCAGGGACATA
>QNTS01002255.1:181929-196637 GCA_003317085.1 Hucho hucho | reverse complement strand
ACGAGTTGAGTTTTTACCAAAAAGTTCTATTTTGGTTTCATCTGACCATATGACATTCTCCCAATCCTCATCTGGATCATCCAAATGCTCTCTAGCAAACTTCAGACGGGCCTGAACATGTACTGGCTTAAGCAGGGGGACACGTCTGGCACTGCAGGATTTGAGTCCCTGGCGGCGTAGTGTGTTACTGATGGTAGGCTTTGTTACTTTGGTCCCAGCTCTCTGCAGGTCATTCACTAGGTCCCCCCGTGTGGTTCTGGGATTTTTGCTCACCGTTCTTGTGATCATTTTGACCCCACGGGGTGAGATCTTGCGTGGAGCCCCAGATCGAGGAAGATTATCAGTGGTCTTGTATGTCTTCCATTTCCTAATAATTGCTCCCACAGTTGATTTCTTCAAACCAAGCTGCTTACCTATTGCAGATTCAGTCTTCCCAACCAGGTGCAGGTCTACAATTTTATTTCTGGTGTCCTTTGACAGCTCTTTGGTCTTGGCCATAGTGGAGTTTGGAGTGTGACTGTTTGAGGTTGTGGACAGGTGTCTTTTATACTGATAACAAGTTCAAACAGGTGCCATTAATACAGGTAATGAGTGGAGGACAGAGGAGCCTCTTAAAGAAGAAGTTACAGGTCTGTGAGAGACAGAAATCTTGCTTGTTTGTATGTGACCAAATACTTATTTTCCACCATAATTTGAAAATAAATTCATTAAAAATCCTACAATGTGATTTTCTGGATTTTGTTTCCTCATTTTGTCTGTCATAGTTGAAGTGTACCTATGATGAAAATTACAGGCCTCTCTCATCTTTTTAAGTGAGAGAACTTGCACAATTGGTGGCTGACTAAATACTTTTTTGCCCCACTGTATCTCAACATTAACTGTTCAGAGGAGACTGCGTGAATCAGGCCTTCATGGTCGAATTGCTGCAAATGAACCACTACTAAAGGACACCAATAATAAGAAGAGACTTGCTTTGGCCAAGAAACACGAGCAATGGACATTAGACCGGTGGAAATCTGTCCTTTGGTCTGATGTCCAAATTTGAGATTTTTGGTTCCAACCGCCGTGTCATTGTGAGATGCAGAGTAGGTGAACGGGTGATCTCCGCATGTGTGGTTCCCACCATGAAGCATGGAGGAGGTGTGATGGTGTGATGGTGTGGGGGTGCTTTGCTGGTGACACTGTCTTTGATTATTTTAGAATTCAAGGCTCACTTAATCAGCATGGCTACCACAGCATTCTACAGCGATACGCTATCCCATTTGGTTTGTGCTTAGTGGGACTGTAATTTGTTTCTCAACAGGACAATGACCCAACACACCTCCAGGCTGTGTAAGGGCTAGTTTAAAAAGAGGAAGAGTGATGGAGTGCTGCATCAGATGACCTGGCCTCCACAATCACCCGACCTCAACCCAAGTGAGATGGTTTGGGATGAGTTGGAACACAGAGTGAAGGAAAAGCAGCCAACAAGTGCTCAGCATATGTGGGAACTCCTTCAAGACTGTTGGAACAGCATTCCAGGTGAAGCTGGTTGAGAGAATGCCAAGTGTGTGCAAAGCTATCATCAATGCAAAGGGTGGCTACTTTGAAGATTTTCAAATATAAAATATATTTTGATCTAACACTTTTTTGGTTACCACATGATTCCATATGTGTTATTTCAAAGTTTTGGTTTCTTAAGTTCTGGCACACTTTATTCCGGCACATACAAAGTGGAAGCCAGCTCAAGCAGTTCGATGGAATGCTGTTGAAATTTCCCAGTCATGTTAAATAAATGGGTTATTGGCAGACATGTTTCTCATTAGATCTGCCAGTCTGATTTTAGTGGAACAAAAAGCCTTGATGATTGAAAAATTAAGCTGACATTCAAACACGGGAGAAAGTTGGAGAGATAGTAGTCAAGCAGCGCATTGTCTCTTGAACACAAGGATTTTTAATTGCAGGACAGATGTGGAGGTGATTGTGAAGCCTTTGTGCCAGCTCTTCCTTAGAAAATACATCAAGAAGAATTTTAGAAATGTTGAGTAATTTGAGTTTGATGTTTGGGAGCTCTCTTTGGCAAGTTCAGCAGCAGCCATGTGACCTGTAGGGGTATGCTGGTCATCCGTACACAGAAAGACTTTAACAAAGTACAATGGTTCCTCCTTTAAAAGTTGCGAGCTTACACCGCTAGACTTAGAGGTACCCAGCGTCATGGCTTCATTGCTCCAGACCACCGCAAGGGTTGAGTTAGAGCACTCATTATGCATTTGGGTCCCAAGGTTTTTATATGACCAATCATATCGAGTGGTTCCAATGACGAATTTGACGCGAGCCACCCATCCCTGGTGACTTTCTTCAGCAAAGATGGCTGACAAAACATTGCGGTGGAAGCAAATGTAAGTAGTTATAACCTCATAACGAGTCAAGCAAAAAATGTACAATTGAGAGGAATATATTAGTTAATGTAGAGACAAACGATTGTGCATATTTTTTTGTCATAAAGTTAATTTACGAAAATCGCTATTTAGCACGTTAGCTGACGAGCTAACATTAGCCAGCTGACTAGCTAGTGTTATGACATGAATAAGAATTTGTAATTCGTGTTGTTTAATGTTTTAGGGACTCCTGAGAAAACCAGCAAACCAGGCTGTCGTCTTGTGAAACAGTGGATGTAAAGAATATAGCTAGCTAAAGCATTTACTGCAAATTGAATGTACAATTGTGTTAGCTTGCCTTGCAATACAGCTGAAGTAACATTGCTAGCTAACTATTTATTTGCTTATTGTATAGTGGATGATAAAAGTAACTGTATGCCTATGGATGTGTAGCTAGCTACAGTATGTAGCCGATCTGTGTATGAACCCTAAAATGTTAGGTTCTGAACGATTATTCATACCAATCTATGAACCTAAGCTATCATAGTTGTTGTATAGTTGGCCTGAAGGTTATCTTAAGAGCGGGTGAGGTGGCGATGACCGGACTGGCTTCCTCTCTCACATCAAAACATACCTGTAGACGGAAGACAGATAGATAGAGAGAGAGCATGATTAAGACGTTAATGCAGCTGGTGGCCACACCAGATACTGACTTACTTTTGATTTTGACCCCCCCCCCCTTTGTTCAGGGACACATTATTATTCCATTTCTGTTAGTCACATGTCCGTGGAACTTGTTCAGTTTATGTCTCAGTTGTTGAATCTTGTTATGTTCATACAAATATTTACACATGTTAAGTTTGCTGAAAATAAACAGTTGACAGTGAGAGGATGTATATAGATATAGATATATATATACACACACACACACACACACACACACACACACACACATCACCACACTATACCCCATAATTACAATGTGAAAACGTGACATTTTGGCAAATTACCTGAAAATGAAATCAAAATATACATAAGTATTCAAACCCCTGAGTCAATACTTAGAAGCACCTTTGGCAGTTATTACAGCTGAAAGTCTTTCTGGGTAAGTCTGGTTCGACCATGATCTGGCAAAGTTACTCCACCTCAAGAATTCAATTTGGCGAAAGGCTCTGGAACGCATACTCAAGCTCACTGGCTCTCCTTCAGGCAAATGAGAAATAAGTGCACTCAGGCTATCTGGAAGGCCACATTTAGTTACTTTAAGGTCAGGCACCACAGGCAAACATTTTGATTTTGCTTCCATCTGTCAATTTTCAGATTTTGGGATATTTTGAAACTATAACTTCAATACTTTCATAAAATGTACAAATAAAAATCGGCAATAATATATATAAATACTTTTTTTCTATAATTTTATCCCAACTCCGTCAACAAAACTTACCTTTAATTTCATTCTTGATAGCATGTTTCATGTAGAACTTCAACCGCTATTTTTATCCATGTTGAATCATATATCATTCAAAAGCTTGTTTTCCGGAGCATATAGTTAGCTAGTCCATCGGATGTCATGGCTATATCCCTTGTAGACGTAGTGCTTTGTGCTGAAATATTAGTAATTTTATGGCATCCGATTGGTTACTGGTATTTAAAGGCCTTTTCCGGCAACCTGATTGGTTTAAAATGCCTCACGTGCCACGCAGCACTTCCTTGTTTGAAAATATTTCCCAGGAAGAATCAACTTAGAGACAAAATGAGAAAATCTCAAAGAATATACCTACAGTATGTGAATAAAAATAGGCGAAGCGAGAAAATCAGGTGAATGAAAGAAAAAATGTGCTTGATCCGCCGATCGAGGCAGTGGCAGTACAGGTAGAAGAGGAAAAGGAGGTAGCCCGCAGCAGCGCGTTGAGACAAATTAGTTGAGATGAAGATGACAACTAGCAGCGATCAACCAGACAGCAGCCAGGCAACAGTAGCTTTTATTCCATATGTCTCAAATAAACCAACTTGTACATGATTTGATTTGCCCTAAGTGTCTAAACACTGGAGTGAAAATCCCCATAGACACCAACCCGTGATTCTGTAATTCTGTCATGATAGAATGTGCAGACTGTGAAGGTGATCGTGATGAATTTAGTAGTGTTTACACTTCCTCCAGGCTGCAGGAGTGCTCCAGGGGAGATGTGGAATTTGATATACATGTGAGGATGTTTCTTCTAGCCCACGAATTTGGTTATGCAGCCCTAAAGAAAATAAGCAAAGGCCTAGTGATTCCTTCCTTGCGTCTCAGCTCATATCAGAGACATGACAGGAGAATGACAGGTAAATAAAAAGGGAGAGTACCCCATTATTGTCAGGTGATTTGCTGTGTATAAATAATATTTATTTCCTTGCTCCATCAAATGTATTTAAAGTTCACAAAACAGTGATAGGAAACCATAACTATAAAATGAGACGGTCACATAGGCCTACAGTGTCATAGGGCTGTAGCTGAACGCGATTAGTGAGAAATTAGCTTTCATTAAGTAAATACATGCTGATATGCTAATATTTACATAGTGTAACATGCTGATATTTAGTCCTGCAGTTATGTCTGTAATGTCGACAGACATAAGTACTCCCCCCCCACTTTAGCTGCAGAGATTCAGAGAGGGCTGCAGTCAATGGAGAGTGGTGCTTTCTATTAATCTTCTCGTATACGTCTATATCTGGGTCTGTATCGTCTCAACGACTTCCTCCTACGGTAGTATCTGTAATTAAATAGGAAGATACCGTGAAGTTTCACTTAGGAGAGAACACGGTTGATACCCTATCCACACACGTAACCACGACTATGGTCGCTCGGTATCTTTTACCATTTCTAGGTGGGCCAGGGTTTTTATTATTAAAAAAAATAATAGAGAGGTTGCACAGAAAATGGTACCTGTATATCATAGGATGTCAAATGATAACGTCCTCAAAAGAATGTAGCACGGAGGAACCCAGAATTCAAATGAATATCTGAACTCTGAAACTGTCTTCGTGGGTACAAGCCGCAATGACGGAGCAGCCAGTATGGCAGTAGCCACGTTCAATGAGGGAGCCACTGCTATAACAAATGTGATGAACAAATTGTGGCTTGACAGCCCTTTGGTGGCACTGGAGCAATCAGAGAGGAGTTGTGAGAGCTGATGCTGCTTCAATGGAGTATGCCAAGCGTAGGCGCAGGTCCCATGACACAGTCAAGAAAGTAAAGAGGCACCAACTCAGAGGGCCTTACATATGGGGCAGGCATAGCTGATTAATGTTCTGCACATTTCAACAGCCATACAAAATCCTTGTATGTGACAAATTGAGCAAAGAGATATGAGAATTTGCCCAAAACTTCATATTTGCCTAACAGACCAGTATTCAAAGCATATGCTCTATTGCTTGAAACATGTATTTGTAAAAGGTATATTTAATGTTTATTTGTCAGTTTAGAAGTGATATATGAATAGGAGTTTAATTAATGTGACATGAATGGTCATCTTTGTGGAAAGTACATTTTAATTGCATTAGCCTATCTCTATCGGCCATTCTCTCAAAATGACAAATTCATTTTTCTCAGTCTTTAACTTCTTAGGGAGCGGCTCCCGAGGTGACGGTTTTGGAGAGTCTGGTGTGCCCAAAGTAAAATGCCTGCCACTCAGGCCCAGAAAATAGGATATGCACATAATTAGTACTATTGGATAGGAAACACTAAAAAGTGTTAAAATAATGTCTGTGAGTATAACAGAACTGATATAGCAGGCGAAAACCCGATAAATATCTGTCCGGAATTTTTTTTTTTGTGACCTTTGCTCTGTTTGAAATAGTCCCTATTGATTTCAATGGTATCCAGCTCCGAGATTGCAGTACCTATGGCTTCCACTAGATGTCAACAGTCTTTATACAGAGTCTGGAAGCTCTAGCAGTGAGCAGAACGGATAGGAACAGGAAATAGTCAAGGGAGCTCAGATGTCAACAAGACTTTGCGGGCGCGAGACCGTGTGCGCGCCCCACTTTATTTTCCTTATATAACGTTTAGGTTACCATCCGAGTGAAATATTATCGCTAATATTCATAAAATGATAGCTAAGGATGCATTATAAATGGTCTTTGATTTGTTTAGGAAAAGATTATAGGTATATTTGAACGCGTTCTCTTCACGGTTCAATGGGCGATTCGACGTTGGATTTTCTGAACATAACGTGCCAACCAAACCTGAGCTGGATATGAATTTATGCTAATGCATAAATATTAGAGGTGCGCTAGCGGGCCGCTCCCGACACAACCCGGTGAAATGTAATGCACCAAATTCAAAATCCAAAAGTTGAATTATTACAAATTTATCAATATACAAGTGTTGCATAGTCATCAAAAGCTCTGCTTCTTGGCAATATCACAGCGTTGTCAGATTTCAAAAAGGCTTTACGGCGAAAGCACAACATTTGATTGTTTGAGGATAGCACCTCAAATATTTTCTACATTAGCATAAATTCATATCCAGCGTGGGTCACACAAAACCCATATAAGAGCTAAAGAAATATCACTTACCTTTCGAAGAACTTCTGCTGAGGGCTTCCCAAGTGTCCAACGAAGACATCCAATGGTTCTTTTGTTAGAAAAAGTCATTTATTATATCCATAAATCTCAGTTTGGTTGGCGCGTTATGATCAGAAAATCCACTGTTGAGTCGCCCATTGAACCGTGAAGAGAACACGTTCAAATTATACCTATACACTTTCTACAAACAAATCAAACATCATTTTTTATGTATCCAAAGGTATCCTTTTATTTATATTTACTGTAATATTTCAACCGGACGATAATGTGAACAATAGGAAAGGAAAATAAAGTGGGGCGCGCTCACAATCTCGGACCCGTCAAGCGTTGTTGACAAAAGTGGTCCCTTCGGTACTTCCTCTTCCTATCTGTTTTGCTTAGTGCTAGAGCTTCCAGACACTGTATAAAGACTGTTGACATCTAGTGGAAGCCATAGGTACTGCAGTCTCAGTCCTAGTTAACTACTTAGGGAGCAGTGGGGCGCTAGAAACTCTTAGAAACTTCAGAGTGTTTCTTATCCAATAGTACTAATTATGTGCATATCTTATTTTCTGGGCCTGAGTGGCAGGCATTTTGGGCACGCCAGACTCTCCAAAACCGTCACCTCTGCTGCCGCTCCCTAAGAAGTTAAGACGGAATGTAGTATGTTCAATACCGGAGAGAAATAACAAAGAGCGCACCCTCAGTCACGCGTGCCACAGGACTACAGACCCAAGGAGGAACCCAATGATAAACAACAGCTACATTTTTCAAGGAACAAGCCTGAAACCTTGTCTAAAGACTGTTGACATCCAGTGGAAGCCATAGGTACTGCAATCTGGGAGCTATTCTTTTCATTGTGCAATAGGAAACCATACCAATTGCATGGGAGCTCAAAAAAGCTCCCATTTTTCCGGATGTATTTTCCTCTGGTTTTCACCTGACATATCAGTTCTGTTATACTCACAGACATTATTTTAACAGTTTTAGAAACTTCAAAGTGTTTTCAAATACAACTAATTATATGCATATCCTAGCTTCTGGGCCTGAGTAAAAAGCATTTTACTTTGGGCATGCTAGACTCTCCGAACTTCCGAACACTGCCCCCTAGCCCAGAGAGGTTAACTGCCTTGTTCAGGGGCAGAACAACAGATTTTTACATTTTAAGCTCAGGCATTTGATCTAGCAACCTTTTGGTTACTAGCTCAATGCTCTAACCACTAGGCTACCTGCCACCCCTTTCACCATCCTCGAAAAAATACAAATGTTTGCCATTATCAATAGTGGCACTGGGGCTAAAACAATATCCTTCATTGTGTGGGAGGACTGCACCTAAAAAGGCTCGAGACTCATAACTAATCGAAGAGCATGCATGTATATGTCCTGACTAAAAGATGAGGAGTCAGTGGTAGGGTTCACTTAACATTGCAGCACAGCAAGATTCTCAGTAGACATGGGGCATGGGATGTCAGGAACAATGTCCCAAATGTCATTGTTTCCAGATTCCAGATCATCCTCCTGATAAAGCAGGTCCTTCACCTGCTGAATCTGGAACGCTCAAAAGAAACAAATCTGTATTAGTGACGATAAATTTGGCAGCAACAGGGGCTTGATAGTCCAGTGAAAATGGCTGAGTGTTTATGTGGTTTAAATCTTAAAATTAGCAGCTGACATCTTAAGCGTTTTTTTATTAATACATGCGAGACAGGTTCTATGTACAACAAGACAGGCAGAGAGGAAAAAGTGTCCATTACCTATGGTTATGGACACTTTTTCCAGAAATAAAGCTTCCTCGGCCTGTTCCTCGGACAGTGAACATACATCTGGCAATATCAAAATTTTTGATCCCTTGATCAGCTTGCACTCTGAAAGTAAAGAAAATAGCTTCTTTTTTGTAGATATGAAAACAATAACTGGGATATGACCGTTCAATCTAAAGCAGCAGATGTCATTTTCAGGATACGTCAACACAGCACAGAAAGCTTAACACCAGACTGGTATTGTGGTTGTTCATTAGGTGATGGGAAATATGCAATATGCATTCAAAATAATATACTTACCTTCCTTGAAAATCCATCTATACCGCCAAAGATGACAATGTTGTATCTTGAAAAAAAGCATTGGAATTAAAAGTGAAATGTTTAACCTATTAACCTACCTGCTTCCTTATTTATGTATTACCAGTTGATGAAGAACAACTCCACTGTCATACATCATTGAAAATTGGTCTACGAATAAGTAAGAATAAAATAGTTTAACTTCTTAGGGAGTAGCGCACGAGGTGACCGTTTTGGAGAGCCTGGCGTGCCCAAAGTAAAATGCCTCCCATTCAGGCCCAGAAAATAGAATATGCACATATTTAGTACCATTGGATAGGAAACACTCTGAATGTTCTAAAAGTGTTAACATTTTGTCTTAACCAGTAAAACAGAACGGACATGGCAGGCGAAACCCCGAGGAATTTCTGTCCTGGAAAAAGTGGTTTTGACAGAGTGCATCATTTGGAACCCCTCCCTTATGAAAATGCCCATATAAGGGCATATGAATGCAGTACCTATCGCTTCCTCTGGATGTCAACAGTCTCGAGACAGTGTTCAGAATTTGTTTGGATGCATTAGAGCAGAGAAGAAGAGGAAACCAGGAAGTGTCACCTTGGATGTCAACAGAAGGGAGCGCGCGCTCCCGAGAAGGCACGCTTTGTGTTTTTTTCCGTTCTTATAGCTCAGTTTATATTCCGGTTGATTTATAATAATAAATATACGTAAAAGTGTTCCTAAGGATACATTTAAAATGATTTTTGATTGTTCTTGGACAAGTTTATAGGTTTAACTTCTTGGGGAGTGGTGGGGCGCTAGCGCACCAATCCCGACACTACCAGGTGAAATGCAAGGCGCCAAATTCAAAATCCAAAAGTTGAATTATTAAACATGCACCCATATACAAGTGTTTCATACTCATCAAAAGCTCTGTTTCTTGGCAATATCACAGCGTTGTCATATTTCAAAAAGGCTTTACGGCGAAAGCAGCACATTTGATTGTTTGAGGGTAGCACCTAACATATTTTGCCATTACCATGAATTCATAAGCCTTCACGGTTCACACAAAACACATTTCACAGCGAAAACAAATCAATTACCTGTTGAAGAACTTCTGCTGAGGGCTTCCAAAGTGTCCAATGAAGACAATCCATGGTTCTTTTGTTAGAAAAAGTAATGGATTATATCCTTAAATCTCCATTTGGTTTGCGCGTTATAATCAGAAACTACAGCCTCCACTCCTCCATTGAAACGTGACGAGAACTCGTTCAACTTAACTTCTTTGGGAGCAGCGCACGAGGTGACCGTTTTGGAGAGCCTGGCGTGCCCCAAGTAAAATGCCTCCCACTCAGGCCCAGAAAATAGGATATGCACATATTTAGTACCATTGGATAGGAAACACTCTGAAGTTTCTAAAAGTGTTAACATTTTGTCTGTGAGTATAACGGAACGGATATGGCAGGCAAAAACCCGAGGAATTTCTGTCCTGGAAAAAGTGGTTTTGACACATTGCCTCATTTAGAACCCCTCCCTTATGAAAATGCCCATATAAGGGCATATGAATGCAGTACCTATTGCTTCCTCTGGATGTCAACAGTCTCGAGAAAGTGTTCTGATTCTTTTTAGATGCATTAGATGGCAGAAGAAGAAGAATTAGGAAGTGGTCACACAGAATGTCAATAGAGGAAAAGGCGCGTTCACGGCTGACACGCTCTTTGGTTTTTTCCTTTCTTATCGCCCAGTTTATATTCCGGTTGAAATATTATACTATTTATACATAAAAGTGTTCCTAAGGATACATTTAAAATTATGTTTGATTGTTCTTGGACAAGTTTATAGGTATAAGTTGAACGAGTTCTCTTCACGTTTCAATGGACGATTGGAGGCTCTATTTTCTCATTATAACGCGCCAACCAAACGGAGATTTATGGATATAATACATTACTTTTTCTAACAAAAGAACCATGGATTGTCTTCGTTGGACACTTGGGAAGCCCTCAGCAGAAGTTCTTCAAAAGGTAATTGATTTGTTTTCGCTGTGAAATGTGTTTTCTGTGAACCGTGAAGGCTTATGAATTCATGGTAATGGGAAAAATATGTGGGGTGCTATCCTCAAACAATCAAATGTGGTGCTTTCGCCGTAAAGCCTTTTTGAAATCTGACAACGCTGTGATATTGCCAAGAAGCAGAGCTTTTGATGACTATGAAACGCTAGCGCCCCACCGCTCCCTAAGAAGTTAATGGCGCTGACTTTCTGGTCTAACTCTTCATCTGACATATCAGAATAGCATTCCCTGACAGACATATTGTGTTCTTTCATCCTTCTGTAAAAAAAAGCTAACCGTTACACTGTCATGAAACATGATTATATATCGACTATGAAACAAATAGGACACGGCCTGCTTATGAGTTGCCATGAAAGAAAGTTAGATTAATTCAATTGAAAATGGCGAGAACAGGCATTCGTAGCTTTTGGTTAGCTTGAGAATAATAATTGCATGATTTAACATTCTACGGTATGTATGTTTGTATGTAATATAGTAGAATGTTACGAACCGACACTGAATCGTATGAGCTAATTACTAGCTATGTAGAAGTTGGACGGAAGAATGCCTTGTGCTGCTTACCTGAGATGCCATCATCACACAGTCCTTCTTCGTAGGTGTCCGCTATGACTTCCTTTGTGTCGGAAAGAAAGGCTGAACAGACTGACACTAAAAAAATTGCCAAAATGGAGGGTGGTTGATAGCGTAATTAAATTGGAATTTTGTTTTCAAATACATTTTTTGTTCTCAAAATATTTTTGGGGAATAAAAAGGTTTTGCGCTCTATTACAAAAGATTTGATTGCAAATATTAGATTTTTTTTGTTTGAAACCTCATTTTTGCTTTCAGAACAATTATTTTTGATTGAAAATAAAAAAGTTTGGCTCTCGACAAAAATACATCAATTTGTTGCAAGTTGGGGAGGGGGGCTAATAGCTTAACAATAGACTATTCAACCTTTACTAAAGAATAATCCAATAGCCGAGCTAGGTATGAAAAACCCCGTCCTATCACAGACCAGATTTGCCCTAACGACCAAGGGGGAGTTAGAGCACTGATTATGCTTTTGGGTCCCAATGCACTACTGTGTCTATAACTGACAATGAATAGGCAACATGAATCAAATAATAAACTGATTATTGTGCACGACTTCAAATGAAACAAGCAGGGAGCAGGTTTTGAACCCTCAACCTTCTTGCCTGAAGTCCAGTGCGCTATCGACTGTGCACCAAAAGCATGCTCAAGCCGCAGAGTCGATAGAGCGCGTCCTCGCGGTAGCCTGCTACTCAATGTAATAAAGTAATGACTTTCCAAATAAGTTACCTTACACGTTATGTTGGCTGACAATTTGTTAGCTACGCTGTCCTTAAGAACCACATAGCATATCATTACAGCAGTATGTACCAGTATGTTAGCTAGCTAACAACTATAGTCTAACAAGTTTTTTGACTTGATTATTCCATTCATTCTTAGCTTAGCTAAATGGTCGTTGTGCGTTCTCAATGGACATTCGGGCGCTTTTGCATATTCGATCTGGCTATCTACTCCGATTTCAGAGCACTCTCGTCTGAGTGTACCAGAGCGCAGAATAATGAATTTACGAGCGCTCAACACCCATGGAATATGGCCTGTGTCAGTAAATGTAGCACAGTTACAGTCACCAACGCTTTTCTTAACACAAAAACTGCCTAACCAGCTCTGCTTGGGTGAGTAAAATGGTCAGAGTGGTCTTATTTGTGTCTGAAAGTAGCTAGCAAGCTAGCCAACGTTAGCTTGGATGCTTGACTGCCGCTCAAATAAACCCTACTCCTTGGCCTGAATGTCCAGTGTGCGCTCCGAGAGCGAAACGGTCTGGATTTACCCAGAGGGTTTTTTGTTTTTCATGGAATAGAAACACCATAATATTAATCAAATTAATTATGCAAGTACCAGTCAAAAGTTTGGACACACCTACTCATTCCAGGATTTTTCTTTATTTTTACTATTTTCTACATTGTAGAATAATAGTGAAGACATCACAACTATGAAATAACATATATGGAATCAGTTAAGAACAAATTATTATTACAAGGACAGCCTACTCCTTCCTCACCGGGCAATTGAACCAGAAACCGTGGATTGATGGCAGCATTCACGCAAAACTGAAAGCGCGAACCACTGCTTTTAACCAGGGTAAGGCTACTGGAAACATGGTCTCGACCCAGCCCTGTGCAACTGGGTCCTGGACTTCCTGACGGGCCGGCCCCAGGTGGTGAGGGTAGGAAATAACACCTCCACCCCGCTGATCCTCAACACTGGGGCTCCACAAGGGTGCATTCTCAGCCCTCTCCTGTACTCCCTGTTTACCCATGACTACGTGGCCAAGCACGCATTCAACTCAATCATCAAGTTTGCTGACGACACTACAGTGGTAGGCTTGATTACCAACAACGACGAGACGGCCTACAGGGAGGAGGTGAGGGCCCTCGGAGTGTGGTGTCAGGAAAATAACCTCTCACTCAATGTCAACAAAACAAAGGAGATGATCGTGGACTTCAGGAAACAGGAGAAGGAGCACCCCCCTATCCACATCGACGGGACAGTAGTGGAGAAGGTTGAAAGTTTTAAGTTCCTCGGCGTACACATCACGGACAAACTGAATTGGACCACCCACACAGACAGCGTGGTGAAGAAGGCGCAGCAGCGCCTCTTCAACCTCAGGAGGCTGAAGAAATTCGGCTTGTCACCAAAATCACTTACAAACTTCTACAGATGCACAATCGAGAGCATCCTGTCGGGCTGTATCACCGCCTGGTACGGCAACTGCTCCGCCCACAACCGTAAGGCTCTCCAGAGGGTAGTGAGGACTGCACAACGCATCACCGGGGGTAAACTACCTGCCTTTCAGGACACCTACACCACCCGATGTCACAGGAAGGCCAAAAAGATCATCAAGGACAACAACCACCCGAGCCACTGCCTGTTCACCCCGCTATCATCCAGAAGGCGAGGTCAGTACAGGTGCATCAAAGCTGGGACCGAGAGACTGAAAAACAGCTTCTACCTCAAGGCCATCAGACTGTTAAACAGCCATCACTAACATTGAGTGGCTGCTGCCAACATACTGACTTAAATCTCTAGCCACTTTAAAAATAGGAATTGGATGTAACAAATGTATCACCAGCCACTTTAAACAATTTTGTATATAATGTATATAATGTTTACATATCCGACATTACTCATATCAAATGTATACACTGTACTCTAAACCATCTACTGAATCTTGCCTATGCCGTTCGGCCATCGACTCAAATCTCTAGCCACTTTAATAATTATAATTGGATGAAATAAATGTATCACTAGCCACTTTAACTAGACAGGGAGCGGTGGGTCGCTAGCGACACCACCAGGTAAAATGTAAAGCGCCAAATTCAAAATCCCAAAGTTGAATTATTAAACATGCACCAATATACAAGTGTTTCATACTCATCAAAAGCTCTGTTTCTTGGCAATATCACAGCGTTGTCAGATTTCAAAAAGGCTTTACGGCGAAAGCTCTACATTTGATTGTTTGAGGGCAGCGCCTCACATACTTTCTCATAGCCATGAATTCATTAGCCAGCGTGGCACACACATAACACATTTCACAGCGAAAACAAATCAATTACCTGTTGAAGAACTTCTGCTGAGGTCATCCTAAGTGTCCAACGAAGACAATCCATGGTTCTTTTGTTAGAAAAAGT
>QNTS01002255.1:163582-181807 GCA_003317085.1 Hucho hucho | reverse complement strand
ATGTATTATATCCATAAATCTCCATTTGGTTCGCGCGTCATAGTCAGAAACGACAGCCTCCACTAGTCCATTGAAACGTGGCGCGAACTCGTTCATCTTATACCTATAAACTTGTCCAAGAACATTCAAACATAGTTTTAAATGTATCCTTAGGAACACTTTTACGTATATTTACTATTATAAATCAACCGGAATATAAACTGAGCTCTAAAGACGGTAAATAAGACACTGTGCGACTTCTCGGGCGCGCGCCCTGGGTACTGTTGTCATCAAGGGGGGACCCACTTGTTTGGTCGTTTTCTCTGGTCTAAAGCATCCAAAATGGAGGGAAACACCATCTCGAGGCTGCTGACATCATAAGGAAGCGATGTGTACTGCATTCATATGCCCTTATATGGTCATTTTCATGAGGGAGGGGTTCCCAAATGAGCAATGTGTCAAAATCACTTTTTCCAGGACAGAAATTCCTCGGGGTTTTGCCTGCCATATCCGTTCTGTTTCACTCACAGACAAATGGTTAACAGTTTTGGAAAATTCAGAGTGTTTCCTATCCAATGGTACTAAATATATGCATATCCTATTTTCTGGGCCTGAATGGGAGGCATTTTACTTTGGGCACGCCAGGCTCTCCAAAACCGTCACCTCGGGAGCTGCTCCCTGAGAAGTTAAACGATGCATTTATATAATGTTTACATATCCTACATTACTCATCTCATATGTATATGCTGTACTCCGTACCATCTACTGCATCTTGCCTACGCCGATCAGCCATCGCTCACCCATATATTTTTATGTACATACTCGTATTCATTCCTCTACTCTTGTGTGTATAAGGTAGTTGTTGTGAATTTGTTAGATTACTTGTTAGATACTACTGCATGGTCGGAACTAGAAGCACAAGCATTTCGCTACACTCGCATTAACATCTGCTAACCATGTGTATGTGACAAATAAAATTTGATTTCATTTGATTTGATTTGAACCCCGGTCTCCTGCGTGCCTGCGGTATGGAAGACTATCAAATGCTTCTCATTGATGCCCTCTGGTGGTCAAACTAGCACTAACTTGCATTAACAGAAAAAATGTCTGACAATTAGATAACGTGCCACAGAATGCTGCAGCAGCCCGCAAGGTGTACTGCAGTATGACACAACTTTTAAAGGAGCAACCACTGTAGTGTAAGATGTGCAGAAATGGCTTTGAAACCTTCACAACTGCGTCTTAAGTGAGCTTTTGCCACTGGCAGCCATTTAAAATGTTTGGCTTTCATTATGTGCCATGCTTCATTCACTCACCTACAAAGCCTGCATGAATGTGTTTGTGTGTTCAAGAAAGGAGATACGTTATGTGAATAAAGCCTATACTTAAGCCACTCTTAGAGAGGAAATGTGACCAACAGTAACCACACGATTGAAAATGTGTTACAATTATATTGAACTCCAATGTTTGTGTGTATAAAGAAATTGATCAAAGATGATGTGAAGGGGAATAGTCCATGTAAATACTGAAAGACGTATTCAGCGCACATCTCCAATATCCTTTTAGACTTGGTTAGATAAGCAGTGGATAGTGCTCAGTGTCTTGGTGGAAGTATCCCTTATTCCCAATGCATGCGCCGACAACCACCGACTGCAAACACACTACCAACCCGACACAGGTAACTGATTTCTCCACTGACGATGCAGTGCAACAAAAGCTTGTTCCACCTTTCTGGAAGTCTGTCTGAGACTCTAGTCTGACGTGTAACTTTTAATTGGAGAGACACTAGAGGGAGGCATGAGAGAAACAAGGAGGATCCCAACGGATAGCCAGACAGCTGCGGCATGCAGATGGACAACCTGAGTGAGCTGGAATACACATCATTACAATCCTGGTCCTATGGGAGGACCTGCAGATACGGGGTTGGTATATACCAGAGGGGGCTTCAATTCCCTGGTTGGCCCAAGATAAAAGAAAAAACTCTAAACTCCCCCAAAACGTTTCTAGGTTTTTCGAGTGGTGAAAAGATTCAGAGAGATTTTCATGTGGATTACAAATATTTGATCAGTTCTCCCTGGTTTCACAAAGACATGAACAAGCACACCTTGTAGCCTATAGAGTAAAGCTTTTACATCTTGCATACTTCTTTGATTAGCTCTCCACGTTTGGATTCTAAAGCCATTGGCAGTTTGAAGTGACTAAAATAAATTCAAAATCTATATTTAATTCAAATCTGTTATTTTTCCTGCAGTATGAACAGCCAAAAGCACATAGAATTGGATATTTCAAGCCACATTTCAAACTACCTTCATAGGTGGTGTGAAGTTAGTTGCAAGTCCTGGCCATATGACTTGTTTGAATGGTCAAATTTGATTTATTTGCCCTTAAGTGGTTTTTAGACTGTTATTTGGCATATCTTGTTTCTTGCTAGCTTCGTTGTTGACAGTTTGACAAGAACATGTGTTGGCTAACTATCTTATTAATTGTTTACAAACACATTAGTGAATGCACTAGAAAGCTAAACAGCTACCTAGCTAGCTAGTTCACTGCTGTGGCTAGCCAAAAAATGACTTTTAAAAGTTGGATAATCTTTTAAAAGTAATCATACGCAATGATTTTGAACATTCAAAGCAACTAGCTTAGCTTGCTACATAAATTCTGAGTGATAGTAAGCACGAACACTACCACCAATCAGCCTACACCACTACGCACACATCCATCATTACTATTGACAACTAGCATAGCCATGTCAGCAAATGACTGCTGTCTGATCACACACAAATCAGATTTGGTCACTTTCTAATATGACAGTCAGTATTCCAAAACATATTTGAAAAACCAAAGCGATTTGAGTATTAAAGCCTGCAGTGTGAACAAGGCCTAAATGTTTTAGGCAAAGCCCACATCAGTGTCAGTTAAAGAAATGCATTCCAACTTGTAGTTAACCCAAATTAGCCTCTGCATGCTCTCTAGCCACAACTGTGGGTCACCCAAGTGCTAAGAAGGAGGTGTTCGCTCTGGAACGTAGCCTAGGGGCATGACGGCGAAGCAGGGGGCATTACGCCATGTTGGGTAGGGGAGGGCTGACTCACTACACCAAACCCCTCGACACAGGTATTCAATTTGTACTGTATGTTTCATTTCTACTTGGATTTCAATTTATTTTGTGGGCTGCTTTTAATTAACTCTCTGGCATCGCAACGAGAGAGGAGATTAACTCCTCACACCCGCCAATGAGTTACACCGGCGATCATTTACCACTTAGATAGTGGTGCAGGAGCCCCCATCCGTTGCCCTGGTAACTGGTGCCTTGGTGATTGATTCCTCGCCAGTGTGGCATCGCTGCGGGGAATAGAGCGTGTGAGCTTAACATGCTCGCTACATATTCCAAATTAAAATGCGATTACAGAGCCATCGCGGAGTATGTTCAAACAAATGCAAAGACTGTGAATGAAATCAATTTCTGCAAATATCAAGGCAGTTAAAAACAACACAAGACAAACAAATGCTTGCAATGCTCAATGCCACGATATGTACAATGTATACATTGAGAGTACAGTCAACGTGGCAAGCACATTCAGTTTTATTTTAAGTTTGAGTGACACTGTGTAAATCATACTTTATTATTTGCAAATCACCTCAAAAAACAACAATTAGTCCAACACCACGTTGGTAATTACCAAATATTTCTCAAATTGGAGCTTACTATACACCTTAAAAGAACAAAGCCTCTTTATTGTAGTTGGTTATGCCTAAATCATCAATGTCCTTGCTGTGTCTTGGCCTTTCTGGTTCTTGGATTGGATTACTACAGGTACAAGCATGTTTACATGCATACATACTGTCGCTTATTGCTATATGTTGCTTCTTTAAAAAAAGTGCACTCCTAAATATCTTTTCAAGGTGCACTCATCTTTAGTTTGGGGGCAGTTACCACAGAATTCAAATAAAGTTACATTTGCCAATACTCAGCACTCTGTTTACAAACAGACATTTTAGGGCCTCCCTGTAGGCGGAAACAGAGATGAAGTAGTGCACTTTTAAACGTTTAGTATTCACAACTACAGCACCTACTGTATACAACATCCTTAGTATTAAAATCACAACTCAATCTCAACAGTTACAGAACCATTTCCCAGGACATGAAGGTGCTTTTAGTGTTACATTCCCATGCAGCCTCTGATTCATATCGCAAGCTCTCTGAGCTGAAAAATACCTTCTGAGCAGACCCAGAACCTTTAGGAGAGAGTGCGACAGAAAGGGAGAGTTAGAAAGAAGAGAAAGGGAAGGTAAAGAGGCAGAGGTAGAGAGGTGGCCTGGCACAAGGGTTTTTAGATTATCTATCACAGCGACACATTTCGCAAGGTGTAACATGGCGCCCCGGGCTCATTTCAAAACCCCACTCTTTTAGCTCGCTATTGTGTGGAATATGTCTTTACAGCAGAGGGTAATAATAGATGGGGACTTTATAATGTGATGTTTTATGTACAGTTGAAGTCGGAAATATACATATACTTAGGTTGGAGTCACTAAAACACATTTTTCAACCACTCCACAAATTTCTTGTTAACAAACTATAGTTTTGGCAAGTCGGTTAGGACATCTACTTTGTGCATGACACAAGTAATTTTTCCAACAATTGTTTACAGACAGATTATTTCACTTATCATTCACTATATCACAATTCCAGTTGGTCAGAAGTTTACATACACTAAGTTGACTGTGCCATTAAACAGCTTGGAAAATTCCCGAAAATGATGTCATGGCTTTAGAAGCTTCTGATAGGCTAATTGACATCATTTGAGTCAATTGGAGGTTTTTCTGTGTATGTATTTCAAGGTCTACCTTCAAACTCAGTGTCTCTTTGCTTGACATCATGGGAAAATCAAAAGAAATCAGCCAAGACCTCAGAAAAAAAATTGTAGACCTCCACAAGTCTGGTTTATCCTTGGGAGCAATTTCCAAACGCCTGAAGGTACCACGTTCATCTGTACAAACAATAGTACACAAGTATAAACATCATGGGACCACACAGCCGTCATACCGCTCAGGAAGGAGACGCGTTCTGTCTCCTAGAGATAAATGTACTTTGGTGGGAATAGTGCAAATCAATCCCAGAACAACAGCAAAGGACCTTGGAGGAAACATGTACAAAAGTAACTATATCCACATTAAAACGAGTCTTATATCGACATAACCTGAAAGGCCTCTCAGCAAGGAGAAGCCACTGCTCCAAACCGCCATAAAAAAGCCAGACTATGGTTTGCAACTGCACATGGGGACAAAGATCGTACAAAACTGATGTTGTGGGGGTGCTTTGCTGCAGAAGGGACTGGTCCACTTAACAAAATAGATGGCATCATGAGGAAGTAAAATTATGCAGATATATTGAAGCAACATCTCAAGACATCAGTCAGGAAGTTAAAGCTTGGAAGTTAAATCTTGACCCCAAGCATAGTTCCAAAGTTGTGGCAAAATGGCTTAAGGACAACAAAGTCAATGTATTGGAGTTGCCATCACAAACCCCTTTCCTCAATCCTATAGAAAATTTGTGGGCAGAACTAAAAAAACGTGTGCGATCAAGGAGGCCTACAAACCTGACTCAGTTACATCAGCTCTGTCAGGAGGAATGAACCAAAATTCACCCAACTTATTGTGGGAAGCTGGTGGAAGGCTACCCAAAACGTTTGACCCAAGTTAAACAATTTAGAGCCAATGCTACCAAATACTAATTGAGTGTCTGTAAACTTCTGACCCACTGGGAATGTGATGAAAGAAATAAAAGCTTAAATAAATAATGCTCTCTACTATTATTCTGACATTTCACATTCTTAAAATAAAGTGGTGATCCTAAGACAGAGAATTTTTACTATGATTAAATGTCAGGAATTGTGAAAAACTGAGTTTAAATGTATTTGGCTAAGGTGTATGTAAACTTCTGTCTTCAACTGAACGTGCATGGGGAAAAGAGCCAGAAAGCACAGGCTGCTGGGAGTAAAAAAAAATACATGTTTGGTTGTTTACAGCAGAAAGCCTATTACTGCATGATATCTGAAGTGATTAAAACATACACTGAGTGTACAAAACATTAGGAACACCTTCCTATTATTGAGTTGCACCCCCTTTGGCCCTCAGAAACATTGACTACAAGGTATCGAAAGCGTTCCACAGGGATGCTGGCCCATGTTGACTTCAATGCTTTCCACAGTTGTGTTAAGTTGTCCTTAGACCATTCTTGATATACATGGGAAACTGTTGAGTGTGAAAAACTCAGTAGAGCTGCAGTTCTTGACACACGCAAATCGGTGCACCTAGCACCTACTACCATACCCCTTTCAAAGGGACTTAATTTGTTTGTCTTACCATTCACCCTCTGAATGGCACACATACACAATCCATGTCTCAATTGTCTCAGGGCTTACAAATCCTTCTTTAACCTGTCGCCTCCCCTTCATCTACACTGATTGAAGCATATTTAACAGGTGACATCAATAAGGGATCATAGTTTTCACCTGGATTCACATGGTCAGTCTGTCATAGAAAGAGTTCCTAATGTTTTGGACACTCAGTGTATATTAAATCCCAGAGGCCTCACTGTAATAGGTCCTGTGTGAAGCTGGTGAAGAGGAGTCAGGCGCAGGACAGCAGAATTAAGCAAAAAACGTATTTACTCAAATATTCAAAAAAACAATACAACTCTAAATAGCGAGCCCTCAAACAAAGGACCGTATCACATAACAAACAATCAATCACAAAGACATGGGGGGAACAGAGGTTTAAATAATGAACATATAATTAGTGATTGAAACCAGGTGTGTATAATGAAGAGAAAAAAACTTTGAAAATGAAAAGTAGATCGGTGGCAGCTAGAAAACCGGCGACGTCGACCGCCGAAAGCCGCCCGAACAAGGAGAGGGACCAACTTCGGCTGAAGTCGTGACACTCTCGAATGGAACACACTTCAATTGAACCCCTTTCAAAATGCAAAATTTGTCCAACCCGTAGACTGATAGCCTGGTATCACACACGCTACTATATAATCTGAGATTTTTACAGCACTCCCTGCGAGGCAACAAACTACTCTCCGAAATGAAATGAGTGCTATTAAAGCCTTATGAAGCAGAGTGCCCAGATCAAGATTAAATCATCATGAGGGCTTTTTGAATGGTTGCATTTGAATTAATACTGGCCTACTATCAGCCAGTTGAGAACAAGTCCTCATTTACAACTGCGGCCTGGCCAAGATAAAGCAAAGCAGTGCGACAAAAACAACAACACAAAGTTACACATAAACAAACGTACGGTCAATAACAAAATAGAAAGATCTATGTACAGTGTGTGCAAATGCAGAAGAGTAGGGAGGTAGGCAATAAATAGGCCATGGAGGCAAATTAATTACAATTTAGCATTAACACTGGAGTGATAGATGTGCAGATGATGATGTGCAAGTAGAGATACTGGGGTGCAAAAGAGCAAGAGTGTAAGTAATAATATGGGGATGAGGTAGTTGTGTGTGCTATTTACAGATTGGCTGTGTACAGGTACAGTGATCGGTAAGCTGCTCTGACAGCTGATGCTCAAAGTTATAGAGAGGGAGATATAAGACTCCAGCTTGAATTTTGCAATCCCTGAGGTGAAATTCGTTAAGGGCTGACAGGATGCTTCCGACAGGACAAACACACACAGACAGACAGTATAACAATTAAATAATAATAATAGTAATAATAATAAAAAGTGCTTGGTGCAATTTAAGAAATTAAAAGTCCATGGTAGCCACAGTTATTAAATAATGGCAGTGCTAGGTCTTCCTTAACTACTTAGGGAGTAGAGGCTTCACGGCGAAAGCACAACATTTGATTGTTTCTCCTATCGTGGATGTTATAAATTGGTAATCGTATTTAAGTATTTGGTCGCGCCAAGTGTGTTTTGGGTAAAGTGTCGCTTTTGTTTAGGGAATGGAAAACTTCTTGAAGACGACTCCCGAAGGGTTCACAGGTTGCTTCTGTAGGTTACCAAGAAAACAATCTTTTTCAGTAAATAATTATCCATAAATCTCCGTTTGGTTGGCGCATTATGTTCAGAAAATCCAATGTCGAATCACCCATTGAAACGTGAAGAGAACGCGTTCAAATATACCTATAAACTTTTCCTAAACAAATCAAATACCAGTTAAAATGCATCCTTAGCTATCTTTTTATGAATATTTGTGATAATATTTCACTCGGATGGTCACCTAAACATTATATAAGTAAAATAAAGTGGGGCGCGCACCCAAACTCGCGCCTGAGAAAACTTGTTGACATTTCAGTTCCCCTTACCATTTCCTGTTCCTATCCGTTCCTCTTACTCCATTCACTGCCAGTCTTTGTATATAGACTGTTGACATCTAGTGGAAGCCATTGGTACTGCAATCCAGGAGCTGGATTGCCTTGAAGTCAATGGGGAGAGTGTCAAACAGAGCAAAGGTCACCAAAATCTGCATTTCCGGATGGATTTTCCTCGGGTTTTCGCCTGCTATATCAGTTCTGTCATACTCACAGACATTATGTTAACACTTTTAGAAACTTCAGAGTGTTTCCTATCGAATAGTACTAATTATGTGCATATCCTATTTTCTGAGCCTGAGTGGCAGGCATTTTACTTTGTGCACGCCAGACTCTCCAAAACCGTCACCTCTGCTGCCGCTCCCTAAGAAGTTAATGGGGCTCCTGAGTGGTGCAGGTGATGCAATGTCATAGGCCTTTCTCATGGCTCGCTGCTAAAAGAATATTCTGAGAGGCACCCCGCTGATCTTACAGTGCCAGTGCCTTGCAAAAGTATTCATCCCCCTTGGCGTTTTTCCTATTTTGTTGCATTACAACCTGTAATTAAAATAGATTTTTATTTGGATTTCATGTAACGGACATACACAAAATAGTCAAAATTGGTGAAGTGAAATGAAAAGAATTACTTGTTTAAAAAAAAAAAGAAGGGGTGCATGCATATGTATTCACCCCCTTTGCTATGAAGCCCCTAAATTAGATACGTTGCAACCTATTACCTTCAGAAGTCACATAATTAACATTACAACATAATAACATAATAACATTCCAAGATGGCGTAGCAGTGCAGATGTGTTTTTGTTCGTCCCCTCGTGTACTTTTGTATTTTTCGTCTTTTTTGTATATATATCTCTTTTCCATTTTTTATATTAAATATACCTTCCGGTAACCTGCCTCACCCAATGTGTTACGGAACCGCTATTTATTTTTTTGTTGACCTTTTTAGACAGAACTCCATCGGAAGCTAGCGAGCTAACTAGCTACTAGCTATTCAGTCACTGTTAGCGGCCTTTACCTACTGCACAGACAGCAGCCCTTTTTTAGCCCAGATAATACTCGCCAGCCTGCCACCATCGGATTGTTTCTCCACTACAACGGCGGACCCCTGCCGTAAACCCTGGACCACTACACCTGATCTCCACAGCTAGCTAGCTGCCACTGAGTGACCCAGCCCTAAGCCAGGCCCACCTCCCGGCCTCCTCCCAAACACACCCAGAAATCTGCTCCTTTTATTCTCTGTCCCCAACGCACTGGACGACCTGTTCTGATAGCCTTTAGCCGTACCCTTATCCTACTCCTCCTCTGTTCCTCGGGTGATGTGGAGGTAAACCCAGGTCCTGTGTGTCCCCAGGCACTCTCATTTGTTGACTTCTGTAATCGAAAAAGCCTTGGTTTCATGCATGTTAACATCAGAAGCCTCCTCCCTAAGTTTGTTTTACTCACTGCTTTAGCACACTCCGCCAACCCTGATGTCCTTGCCGTGTCTGAATCCTGGCTTAGGAAGGCCACCAAAAATTCTGAGATTTCCATACCCAACTACAACATTTTCCGCCAAGATAGAACTGCCAAAGGGGGAGGAGTTGCAATCTATTGCAGAGATAGCCTGCAAAGTTCTGTCATACTTTCCAGGTCTATGCCCAAACAGTTCGAACTTCTAATTCTANTACTCAGCAAACTGGATGTAGTCTATCACAGTGCCATCCGCTTTGTCACCAAAGCCCCTTATACCACCCACCACTGCGACCTGTATGCTCTAGTCGGCTGGCCTTCGCTACATACTCGTCGCCAGACCCACTGACTCTAGGTCATCTACAAGTCCCTGCTTGGTAAAGCCCTGCCTTATCTCAGCTCGCTGGTCACCATAGCAGCACCCACCCGTAGCACGCGCTCCAGCAGGTATATCTCACTGGTCACCCCCAAAGCCAATTCCTATTTTGGCCGCCTTTCCTTCCAGTTCTCTGCTGCCAATGACTGGAACGAACTACAAAAATCACTGAAACTGGAGACACTTATCTCCCTCACTAGCTTTAAGCACCAGCTGTCAGAGCAGCTCACAGATCACTGCACCTGTACAAAGCCCAACTAACTACCTCATCCCCTACCGTATTCATTTATCTATCTTGCTCTTTTGCACCCCATTATTTTTACTTTGCACATTCATCTACTGCACATTTACCATTCCAGTGTTAAATTGCTATACTGTAATTACTTCGCCACCATGGCCTATTTATTGCCTTACGTTCCTTATCTTACCTCATTTGCTCACATTGTATATAGATTTGTTTTTTTTCTACTGTATTATTGACTGTGTGTTTGTTTACTCCAATGAGTAACTATGTGTTGTTGTATGTGTTTATCTTGGCCAGGTCGCAGTTGTAAATGAGAACTTGTTCTCAACTTGCCTACCTGGTTAAATAAAGGTGAAATAAAAAAATATAAAAAATAAAGTCCACCTGTGTGAAATCTAAGTGTCACATGATCTGTCACATGATCTCAGTATAAATACACCTGTTCTGAAAGGCCCCAGGGTCTGCAACACCACTAAGCAAGGGGCACCACCAAGCAAGCGGCACCACGAAAACCAAGGAGCTCTCCAAACAGGTCAGGGACAAAGTTGTGGAGAAGTACAGATCAGGGTTGGGTTATAAAAAAAAATATATATATATATATATATATATATATATATATATATATATATATATATATGTATATATATGAAACTTTGAACATCCCACGGAGCACCATTAAATCCATTATTAAAAAATTTAAAGAATATGGCACCACAACAAACTTGCCAATAGAAGGCCGCCCACCAAAACTCACGTACCAGACAAGGAGGGCATTAATCTGGAGAGGCAACAAAGAGACCAAAGATAACCCTGAAGGAGCTGCAAAGCTCCACAGCGGAGATTGGAGTATCTGTCCATAGGACCAATTTCAGCCGTACATTCCACAGAGCTGGGCTTTACGGAAGAGTGGCCAGAAAAAAGCCATTGCTTAAAGAAAAAAATAAGCAAACACATTTGGTGTTTGCCAAAAGCGTGTGGGAGACTCCCCAAACATATGGAAGAAGGTACTCTGGTCAGATGAGACTAAAATTGAGCTTTTTGAACATCAAGGAAAACATTACGTCTAGCGCAAACCCAACACCTCTCATCACCCTGAGAACACCATCCACACAGTGAAGCATGGTGGTGGCAGAATCATGCTGTGGGGATGTTTTTCATCGGCAGGGACTGGGAAACTGGTCAGAATTTAAGGAATGATGGATGGTGCTAAATACAGGGAAATTATTGAGGGAAACCTGTTTCAGTCTTCCAGAGACTTGAGACTGGGACGGAGGTTCACTATCCAGCAGGACAATGACCCTAAGCATTCTGCTAAAGCAACACTTGAGTGGTTTAAAGGGAAACATTTAAATGTCTTGGAATGGCCTAGTCAAAGCCCAGGCCTCAAGCCAATTGAGAATCTGTGGTATGACTTAAAGATTGCTGTACACCAGCGGAACCCATCCAACTTGAAGGAGCTGGAGTAGTTTTCCTTGAAGAATGGGCAAAAATCCCAGTGGCTAGATGTGCCAAGCTTATAGAGACATACCCCAAGAGACTTGCAGCTGTAATTGCTGCAAAATGTGGCTTTACAAAGTATTGACTTTGAGGGGGTGAATAGTTATTTTTTTGTTTGTTTCTCAAGAAAAAATATTTTGCATCTTCAAAGTGTTAGGAATGTTCTGTAAATCAAATGATACATCCCCCAAAATAGGAAAAATGCCAAGGGGGGTGAATACTTTCGCAAGCCACTGTACATCATCACAAAACACTTTGCAACTGAAAACATAAACAAGTGTTTCTTATTAGACAATTTCAGGTAGTATCTCCACATTTCACTCATTAGACAGCAGCTGCTTGTTTTTGGCGGTCAGAAAATCATTAACGACCCACAAGATGGTTTGGCATTTGCATCCCATTTGTTTTATCCCTCCCTTCCTCGATCCCCCTATTTGGATCGGATTACTAAAACAGGACAAAAAGGAGAAAAAAATATGATGATTTATAACAGGCGATGTGGCCAGGGACATGTTCATTAAGGTACACCGTCGCAAAACACTTTGCCACTGAAAACAGAAACAAGTGTTTCTTATTAGGCAAGTTCATCTAGTACCTCCCCACTTTATCCGGGATAAATGGAGCGGAATCCTAGTCTCTGGCTGAAAGATATGTCTGTACTGTTTTAGTGTTTATTAAAAATCACACAGAAATGTGTGCGAATGGCAGTGTGCTCACTCCTCTCTCGGTGGAGAAGGAAACCATCTGGAATGTTAGGCAAAGTGCTATGTTTTTTCTTCTTCTCACAGACGCTTGGTATCACGTTGAGATCAATATGTAATCGAAATCTGGGACGTTGACAGAAATGGTGGGTAACACTATTCATTGTGTAACTTAACCCTTTATACCCATGGGAATTGGCCTATATAGATATGGGCTAAATTGAAAATGATCTTTCAGAAGAAATATGAAAAGCATATGCATAACAATGGTAGCAATTGAAAGAGAACCGTTTGGAGATCATGGGAACATTATTAGACCATAAGTTTACCAGACACAAGACTGAATACAAATATTACACTGTTACATTTTTTGTGCATTTTACATTTGCTGTACTTTTCCCCACATTTGTTGATACGAAATCTGATAATACTCTGGAAATATTCCTGGAAAATGTGGGGTAGGTGCAAAATAAGACAAATAAATTACAAGGGATTGAGTGAGAGGTCTAACTGGTGTCTCCAAGTGGCCACACAACTCTCAAAAATGTGCACAGTTCCTAAGTAATTTCATTGCACTTTCATGACTCAAAGAAAAGTCTTAAACTTGAAGGTGCTTTTTTGAGCTCTCCTAGCTGTGCCATTGAGGAACTAGAGCAAGCACAATTCTAGTTATTTTGAACACAACCCTGCATCCCCACCATCACACAAGTACTGTTGTTGTTTACAAATCCAAAACAGTCCATTGTAAATCACAATCTGGGTCAGGTGGGCATCATTTTAAAACCTGTTCTATTGATTAGCTAAGTTATAAAATAAGCTATGACAGTGTTAGGCTTTCACAATGCAGGGAAACAGATCATCCTTTGGTGTAAATAGAAAGGAGTCCCTAGCGCATTCAGAAGCGTGTGCTGTGGAAAATGTTCTTCACAATAGACAAACATAGGCTCATTCTGTTCAGAACAACCCAGCGAATGACAACATGTAATTTTGTAATTGTACATCAAACATAATGATAATAAATGTTGACAATGTACATGACATGAGTTTTATGATATGGAAATGTGAAGAGCACATTTGGACTCATGGGTGTTCGGCTTGCTCATAGGGAGCAGTGGGGCGCTAGCGACCACATACAACAACATCCGGAAAAATGCAGAGCGCCAAATTCAAAATACAAAAATAGAAATATTAAACATTCATGAAAATACAAGTGTTGCACACTATTTAAACGCTTAGAATCTTGGTAATCTCACAGCGTTGTCAGATTTCAAAAAGGCTTTACGGCGAAAGCATAGCATTTGATTGTCTAAGGACAGCGCCCCGCATACATATTCAATCAGCATAATAACATAACCAGCACGGGTGTGACAAAACTCTAAAATAGCGATAAAATAAATCGCTTACCTTTGAAGATCTCCCTGTGATGGCAATCCAAAGGGTCCCAGCAACACAATAAATGGTCCTTTTGTTCGATAAAGTCCCTCTTTATATGCATAAAGCTCCGTTTGGTTGGTGCATTTTGTTCAGTAGTCCACCGTTCCACTCGTTCAAAATACAAGATATAGAAAACGCAAATAAGTTACCTATAAACTTGGTCCAAACAACTCAAACAATGTTTCTAGTCGATCCTAAGGTACCCTAATATGTATATAAACGATAATATTTCACACGGATAATATCCTGGTCGATAGAAAAGGAAAAAAACGAAGCGCGCTCTCTCTGTCACGCTCGCTAAACAGTACAGGCCACTCCTGAGTCCACTGACAAAAACAACTCTTACTCCTTGGATTTTCACAAAAAAAGCCTGAAACCTTGTCTCAAGACTGTTGACATCTAGTGGAAGCCATAGGAACTACAATCTGGGAGATGGATCCCCCTGCTTTGATTAGCATACCAATGGAAAAAGTTTTTCCGGATGTATTTTCCTCTGGTTTCCGCCTGCCAAATCAGTTCTGTTATACTCACAGACTTTATTTTAACAGTTTTAGAAACTTCAGAGTTTTCTATCCAATACTACTAATTATGTGCATATCCTAGTTTCTGGGCCTGAGTAACAGGCATTTTACTCTGGGCACGCCAGACTCTCCAAACCTCCGAACACTGCCGCCGCTCCCAAACAGGATTTATATGACATGAAAGCTGTATTTACTGTATTATAATAATCCAAGTCTCGTCTTTCAAAATACATAGAGTCCTCTAAATGTACAACATTTCACTCATTTAGACAACAAAACATTGACAAAAGTTGCCCAGTTAGCGGGAGGGATGGGGGAAACTTCTTTTCGCGTGCAGTGCTCAAGTTCAAAACGACTGTCAGTAAAAAACCCGTCAGCACTGTGCAGCACAGAACCAGAGTGCTGACGTCATGTATAGCATGTTATTGTACAGCATTGCATTCCACAATTTAGGTGTTTATCAGTACCCAAATATGTAATTTTTAACCCGTATACGGGTATGAGTATAAAGGGTTAAAGGCCTTGATCAAGGGAAGGTATAAAGTATTTACACCTATCCACCTGGTTTTCATGAACATGTGATATATAATTTTAGTTATCATAAGGGCCCATTCAAACAGCCGAAACAAGATGAAAACATGTTTTTCCAATGACAAATGGACTGCAACTGCTCTCTCTCTCTCTCTCTCTCTCTCACACACACACACACCTCTCTAAAGCTTGAGTACACAATCCTCATCACCCCATCACATCAACAGCTGTGCATCAGCTCTTTCCCTCTCACAGCAGCTTTTCTCAACCATGCCAGAGAAGAGCATTTCATTTATATTCATCATTTATCAATCAAATTGATTTCAGTGACTGGAAATACCATTGTATTTTTTTCCACCTCTAGTTCGTACCCTTCTTTCCTTTGCAGTCCTTTGGGAGGGCTCAAGGTCTGTCGTAGCTTTCCTGGAGTGTGTGTGTGCGTGCGTGTGTGTGCTCTTGTGTGTGTGTCTTTGATTTTAGTTAAATGGAGCTGTGCACCTGGAAGAGAGGTGGCTTATGGGATATGGGGAGAGCACATGTGATTGAATAGAATCTGGAAAGAGTAGGAGGTAGGAGTAAAGTTTATAGGGCCACGCCTCATTGATCGATATCTGCACTGCCTCCAAAGGAATGATATGATATCAAAGCTTTTAGTAATGTGTTTTTGATGTATCGCCCAACTCTGGATATATACGATTAAAAGGCCACCCATAGTAGATGTGCAACAGCTCTGATTAGTACAGTACCAGTCAAACGTTTGGACACACCTACTCATTCCAGGGTTTTTCTTTATTTCTACTATTTTCTACATTGTAGAATAATAGTGAAGACATCAAAACTATGAAATAACACATTTGGAATCATGTAGTAACAAAATAAGTGTGAAACAAATCAGAATGTATTTTATATTTTAGATTCTTCAAAGTAGCCACCCTTTGCCTTGATGACAGCTTTGTACACTCTTGGCATTCTCTTAACAAGTTTAATGAGGTAGTCACCTGGAATGCATTTCAATTAACAGGTGTGCCTTGTTAAATGTTAATTTGTGGAATTTATTTCCTTCTTAATGCGTTTGAGAAGATTTGGTAAAATATTTGGTAAAATACCAAGTCCCTATTATGGCAAGAACAGCTCAAATAAGCAAAGAGAAATGACAGTCCACTGACATGAAGGTCAGTCAATGGGGAACATTCCAAGAACTTTGGTTGAGAGGGATGAGGCAAAAGGTTTGGCAAATAAGTCTGGCAGCCCAACTGATTGAGAAATCATATGACGAAAGTAAAATAAACTATACTATGAAACAAAGACAAATGATATAAAAAATTACAATAAAAAGCTTTGAAGCACCTTAAATGAAATTTTGGGAAAAAAAGACAAAAAAAATTCAGATGGCTCATTCATCACAAAACCCACTGATATTGCCAACTACTTTAATGACTTTTTAGTTGGCAAGATAAGCAAATTTAGGGATGACATGCCAGTAACAAACGCTGACACTACACATCTAATTATATCTGACCAAAATCTGAAAGAAAATAATTGTACTTTTGAATTTCGTAAAGTCAGTGTGGAGGAGGTGAAACAATTATTGTTGTCTATCAACAATGACAAGCAACTGGGGTCTGACAATCTGGATGGAAAATTACTGAGGATAATATCAGACAATATTGCCACTCCTATTTGCCACATCTTCAATTTAAGCCTACTGGAAAGTGTGTGCCCTCAGGCCTGGAGGGAAGCTAAAGTCATTTTGCTACCCAAGAATAGTAAAGCCCCCTTTGATGGCTCAAATAGCCGACCAATCAGCCTGTTACCTACACTTAGTAAACTTCTGGAAAAAAGAGTCTGGTGTGCCCAAAGTAAAATGCCTGTTACTCAGGCCCAGAAGCTAGGATATGGATATAATTAGTATTTGATAGAAAACACTTTGAAGTTTCTAAAACTGTTAAAATAATGTCTGTGAGTATAACAGACTTGATATGGCAGGCGAAAACCCTAGGGAAATCCAACCGGAAAAATTGCTTTTTTGAGCTCCCATGCAATTGGTATGGTTTCCTATTGCACAATGAAAATAACAATTCCCAGATTGCAGTACTTATGGCTTCCACTGGATGTCAACAGTCTTTAGACGAGGATTCAGGCTTGTTCTTTGAAAAATGAACAAGTAGCTGTTGTTTATCATTGGGTTCCTCCTTGGGTCTGTAGTCCTATGGCGTGCGTGACTGTCACGACTTCGACTGAAGTCGGTTCCCCTCCTCGTTCGGGTGGCATTCGGCGGTCGACGCCACCGGTCTTCTAATCATCACCAATCCACTTTTCATTTTCCATTTGTCTTGTCTTGTTTTTCACACACCTGGTTTGCATTCCCCATCATTATCTGTTGTGTATTTAACCCTCTGTTTTCCCCCATGTCTTTGTGATTGTTTATTGATAACCCGTTTTCGTTCCGGCTGGTGCGTTTTATGTATGCCTCGCTTGTTTGCGTTTGGCAAAGTGTTTTGTATTACACGGTTAGCGTTTTGTTCATTTGATTCATTGCTCACTCAGTCCTGTTCTCCTGTGCCTGAGTATTCATGCACCAGCTACACACGAACCTTGACAGTGACTGAGGGCGCGCTTTTTGTTATTTATCTCCGGTATTGAACATACTACATTCTGTCTTCATTCTGTCGTTTATTTACATATTAGGGTACCTGAGGATTGATTATAAATGTTGTTTGACTTGTTTGGACGAAGTTTATCTGTAACTGTTTGGATGTTGAACGAGTTGAACGGGTGGATTACTGAACAAAACGCGCCAACCAAACTGAGTTTTTGGAATATAAAGAGGGACTTTATCGAACAAAACAGCCATTTATTGTGTAGCTGGGACCCTTGGGATTGCAAACAGTGGAAGATCTTCAAAGGTAAGTGATTTATTTTATCGCTATTTTTGATTTTTGTGACGCCTGTGCTGGTTTGAAATAGATTTCCAGTGGGGCAAAAAAGTATTTAGTCAGCCACCAATTGTGCAAGTTCTCCAACTTAAAAAGATGAGAGAGGCCTGTAATTTTCATCATAGGTACACTTCAACTATGACAGACGAAATGAGAAAAAGAAATCCAGAAAATCACATTGTAGGATTTTTAATTTATTTATTTGCAAATTATGGTGGAAAATAAGTATTTGGTCA